>ML808217.1:162108-179861 GCA_009831015.1 Picea engelmannii | reverse complement strand
CATACCACCTACCTCCCCCTCTGAAATCTGCATAAATCACTCCCGATACCGCTCACCTTCCCACCTACACTCCTCCTCTCCCTACACGACACATGTCCCCACGTCTCCTATCCATTAGAAATTACTCTTCCCCAATTAATGTAAGCAGTCCCTTAATGGTCCTGCACCCCTAACAGAATCCCTAGAACCATAAAAACTCAACATTTTCCCCTCGTTACACTATTTTATGACTAAAAACCCATGAAGACTTAGCCAAAATGAAATGAATTTTACGATGGGAGACTGAGGTAAAAAGGCCAAGGTGATTCCAAATATTTTGTGACAGAAATAGAATTCAAAGGGACAGATGGCAAAGAAATCGGTATGAGAGGACAATAAGCATATTTTGTGGAGATATTTTCAACCTGAGCTAAGACACAATGAAGAACTGCCTAAAAAACCGCCAGATCTAGATGCTGAGAAATCTGAAAAACCTCACTGTGTAATCATGTGAGCTAGAATGCCAACAATTTTGTTCACTGATGTGAACTCCAATATGATGAGAGCGAACAAAGATAAGTGAATCAGCTGCAACTCTGCCACATCCCTAAAAATGCCTAACAACTCAATCAATGCCAAGCTGTAATGCAGTAGGATCCATCTGTCCTCTGCTAGGTCCAATGACCATCTAGGTGAACCAAATGTCCACATCATTGCTCTCAAAATCAACATCCATGTGTATGATTCAATATAGAACCATCATTTTGCCAAAGTCTGTCATCTACAAACCACAGTTCCCCATCTAGCAAATTTGATGCCCATCTAGATACTTGATGTTTGTTGTTGTCGAAACTTTCTGTCTGAAAACCATCTTCAATTCCATAATCAATTCCATCATCAATTCCCCCCTTTGTCAGCTGAAAGGAGAGACCACAAGTGGTTTCATGAATCATAGTCATTGAAATTTTAAACTCCCCCCCTTAAGGTGCATGAGAGTTTCATCATTGTACTCCCCCCTTCTAGGCTCAAGAGAGTACCATACTTGTTCCATTTGAGTACAACAAAAAGTGGGCATGTGGAATTAACCACATGTTATGTCATCCCATGAGGGCCATGCTCAAAAGCTACGCCATAAGGGGACCACTTATGTGAGGTACAAAAATGTTATGTGATACAAGATTGGTCTTTACTCGAGATTGAATTCTTCGGTAAGACTTATATAATCTCTTGGTTTTTGATGACCACTGCCAAGGATCAATCCACTCATAGTGAATCTTCAATCTTACAGGTTTCTTTAGTGTTGAACATCTGTCTAAAGAATGGTTATGCTTGCCATAATGTTGGCAAGGATGGAGATCAAAACATTGATTCTCCATGTGACCAACTCAATTACAATGTTTTCACTTATCATTCTGATGTTGAACTTGAACAATTGAATTTGAATTTTCTTGAAGGAATCCAACGCTCACAAACAAAATTGGTTTGGAGTAATTTGGAATATGAAAATTGTTTTGATTTTCATATCCTAAGCCATGTCGATTTTTATTGAAATGTAATTCTTCCCAAGGTCTGATGATGGGCTTGGAAAGATCATGTTGTACTTGATGATGTGCTTCACATTTACTTTCACTTATACTTGTTGTATCACTTTGTGCTTTGGCATCTTTTGCTTGCGATTCATTTTCATTGGAAGTTATTTCTGAAGTTGGCTTGCTGATGTTCTCCTTCATTGACTATTGATCATCATTATCATCATCATTATCATCATTATCATTATCATCATAGAGAGGGTTGTTCTGAACAAAAACTAGTTCAAAAAACTTCATTGGTTGTTGACTTTTGAGATTTATCAACTCATCATTCAATAGTTGGGATTGTTCTTGTAGAATTCTAACTTTAGTTTGTGTCACTTGCAAACAAGTTAGTACTGATTGAAGAGTTGCTTTGTTCAATATTACTGTGTTATCTTTAGTGATGTTTATTAGAGTGTTCAGTAACTCTAATAATTCATGACTTCGCTCCATTTGAAAAAAATCGCTTGAACTTCACGCTCACTTGATTTTGTTTCACTCTTTCTTGTACTTGCTTCCAGGAAGTTGAGGATGTCAGTTACCATCGAAAATGCGCCCAAACTTGTGATTACAATGACTTGAGTTAAGCTACTCAACCTTGTCAATTTCAACTCAAAATTACAATGAATCTTGGGTGTCGGGCTCAACCGAGAATGCACCCAATTAAAAAAGAAATTCAACTTGATTTGATTGGACACTTACAAAATAGCTATAGTTGATCTTGATTACTTACAAAAAATACTATTTACAATAAATGTCGATTTCAAAGTTGAGTTGATCTTCAAATTTTATGATGCTTTGAGTCCTTGATTATGAGCTTGATTTGTCCATTGTTGATGTGATTGATGACTTGAATTCTTGAGAATGTTCTTCACATATGCTTGATCATGTGTGCTTGATTTTCATTAATTTGTGTGCCTTAATTTGATTTCCTTGTACTCAATGTATGATGCGTTAAATGATACATTACAAATGTGTTTATGTCAAAACTAGACATTAAACATCATAACGCAACCATGCAAATATTTACCACCTCACACAAAACAAGGTGTACCTAAGATCCCCTTATTCAATTTCGGGCAGATCTAGATCACCATCACCATAAAAAATAATATTTTTATTAAAAAAATGATACATGAAGCTTTTAAGCTTCCTCTTTCCTCCTTTACAAACTTGAATACTCAATAGTTACAAAGTGTTCAGCCTTCAATTGTACTTTCTTCAATCTTCAAATTCCATACTTTCTTCAAAAATTTCACAGCCTTCAAACCCATAATTTTATAATTTTGAGTAAAATATGTTTCCATGTAATAAATAATAAATAATAGTTTCTTCAAGCCTTTTTCTTGACACTATCAAGTTTCTTATTTTACGATATTAAATCCTTGGAAACCTCACCATAAGATTTTCTTTTATGTGGCATTCAAAAAGAGAAAAATGACAATTTAAAAATTGTGCATATATGTCATCACAGGTATTATTCAAAACTTATGCAAATACTTTTTACTAAAACATGAATCTGTATAATTCTCTCACCATTCCTTCATTTATAGAAGTTGAGGATTGGATGCCAAATCCTCACCAATAATTAAAATCGAGATGCCAGATCTTCACCAGATTTCTCGTATTCTTTGAAGGAATCGATCTTTGGAACAATGGATTTTCTCTGGTGCATTGGACATTAAAGACACGGATCCTTGCAAAACCAATACGATCCTTCCACCATTCGTTCAAGTTCCTGTCGCTGCTACCCCAAAGAAATCCATTCATTTGGATCTTAGGATTGAGGCTTTACTATGAAGATGCCAAAGAAATCCATATTGAAATTTCTCAAATTCTGAATGTGCCAACTTTACAGTATTATGTTGGTGTAGATTGTTGCGGATAATGCTTCACTACATATGCAATTTGTTGATGTAAGAAATCTCCAATCTAGATCTGTGATTTGTTGATGTAGGCAACGAGGTGTGAATCCATAGATCTCCAACATCACAGCGATAAGCCTCCAATTGCATATATCAAACAAATTCACCTTTGGCAGATCCGCATGGTTGATGTTTACAGTGAAGCCGTGTTCTTCAAAATTGTCGTGTATTTCTCTTTCCTTCTTTCGCTCCATGCTTCGGCTACATCTCAGATAGAATTCTTCTCAGCCAAAGAAATGAATGTAGATATGCAACTTGTTGTTGTGAGCAGCTAGAAAACTACCATGAAAAAAATCAGACCCTAAGAGCTATAATGCTCTAATACCAATTGAAGAAATTGAGCATAAGAAAATTAGGACAAGAATATTGGTGGAAAAGGCCTCAAGCCATAATTCTCAACATGTATTCATCTTAATGATGCAAATATATAATACAATAATGAAACCACCTCAATTGTTCTCACATCGACACCTCATCGGGAGATAAGGTAGGAGGAGACAATATAGGAATCTAGAAAACACACTTAGGATAACAACTATATCCTAGTATGTAAAATAAATAAAGGTGGTATACTTAGACTTAATGATTGTATATGATAAAGAGGCTAACAATAACTAGCCTAATATTTTAATATAAACAAATCTAAATCTTACAGAGAGATCCCTCTTTGAATCTGGCAGGGCTAGATCCCAGTTTCCAAAGTGGTTTTGTGGTTACCTTTGTCTTTTCTTTCAAAACCTTAAGAAATTACAGAGTGATAACATAACCATCTTCTACAAAATACAAAAAAAATTCTTTCACAAGTCATTGTTTTCCCATGCAAAATCACACATCTAACATAACACAATAAACAACTTCAATTGAACCCTAGATCACCCAAACAAAATAACTAGCATACCCTTGAAGCAGGGGAAGGGAACATCGAAGAGAATATAAGGTGGATATGTTGTAAAAGGAAAGTATAGTGTTTTTTCTTTTTATAATGTGTTGTGGCTTATTATGTTGCACTAACGTTTCTAGGTCCAATTATGTTCCCCAATGTTTTGAATTCCAAATGTTTAATGGATATACCTTTTATTTTTTGTTTCCTGACTTATATTAATGATTTTCTCACTTTTGTGCTTCTTTTTACCTCTAGTTATTTGTAAATTAGAGGAAGAAACACTACAAGAGAACCATTATGATATAAGTATCCCCATGTATGTGCAACTTAAAACCTTACAATAAATCCATTGATTATGAATTTAAATATTAATTTTTAAGATGTTATTGGTTGTGCCTTCTAATATTGTTTATAGAATAATATTCAAAACATAGAAGAAGAGACATTGTTGGTCCCTCCCTATCGTAGTATAGAACAATAATTAGGGGGAGGGGTTGAGGCTACAAAAAATACCTTTTGCAAGCAAGAAAGAATATAGATTTGGGTTAGTCCCTAGATTCCATATTACTTTGTTTGGAGACTCAATGTGCATTAGCTTTTTTATGTCCTCGATTACAAATAGGTCCATTGGGCAATGTAGTAGTATGAATGTTAGGATATGATTCACTACAAGTAATATGTATTTATGTTGGACAAAGCATCTATCGGTTGCAGAAAAACTAGGTAGCATGTATATGGTCGTGATGTTCAAAAATAAGTGTTGGGAAATCGATAAGAGATATCATTATTTTATTTTTCTTTGCAATCTTTCTATGTCTCATTTGTTCATCATGTTTTGTTTAACAGATATTTCCCAAGATTTATCATTTTGTTTTGTTTATGATGTCAATTCTATAGTAGAGATTGGGTTAGTTGCTTTGAAGGTGATGATGTCATTTTTACATTTATTTCTTCTTCTCTTGTTCCAATATTACTTCCAAGATTGGACAATGAAAAATAATGTCTTATATTTTTATTATATGTTAAATTGCTTATTTTTATTTGATTTTTCTTTACATACTAAGTCACTTAATTCTTGTGCCAACAACATTATAAATAGTCAACCATAGATATTTGACACGACAAAAATTCTTCCAACAATATTCTGATTTAACAAAAACTCACTAAAATGTAAAAAGCCATGCACTATAGGTCTTCCCAACACTTCAACCCTGAGTTATTGAGAAATTTCATTGTTTTTCTTTTCTTTAACTTCCTATAGCGTGTAGCCTAAACATTCTATGTTTTTTACTTTTTCCAACCATTATGACCGCAATCTGGTAACACAATTGATACTTTTTCAAGCCATTATGACCGCAATCTAGTAATGCAATTGTTAGTGCAATCATAATTTTACATTATCGTGTTTTTGAATGCATAAATCAATTTAGCACCCTCTAAAACCTCCATAATCTCAACAATGAAATATGTCGTTCTAACTATTTCAAAATATATAATGACACGGATCTTGTGGATTTTCATAACTTTTTATGAATCTAGAGATTAAAAAATACATTTAAAGTAATGACAAGTGGCACACATCTATAATTTGAGAATTTTAAATGAAGTTTACATCTTGATTAGTGGGGAATCTTCATTAATGGCCTCTGTTGATTAAATAAAATAAGTATGAGAACTACACATCCATTACTTAGTTAATGACCATTTAGCTAAAATAAGGAAACAATGTATACCCTTGGTAATTCCATTTATTTATTTATTAACTTTTTCATATTATAAAATAACCCTTTTAACCATTCTATGAGAGAATCATCATTGAGAAGTGACATGGTCTCGTTTTCTCAGATAAAGTAGGAGTTAGGAGTTCAGTTTAGCAAGAAGAAAGGAATAAATTTGACTTTTCACATTATCAAATAACGTTTTTAGCAGTTATATGAAAGAATTAGGAAGAATTGGCATGGGTTGATTTTCTCCCATAACATGAGTATATTGTACTTGACTTTATATTTATTGAGTTGGTGTGTTGCTAAATAAATAATTACAAAAGAGTTTATTGTATTGTATAGTGAGTGAAAATAGGAAAAGTTATGAGTTTTGAATCCTAGGAATATGGATTATTTTATCATTACTATAGGTTGGATAAATTCTCTGAAATTTCAAATCCTAGGAATATGGACTTGTTTGTCATTGTTATAGGTTGGGAAGATTTCCTAAATTCTCATGAATAAAATAAATGAGGTGCTTCATGCTTCCAGTTTTCAAGAATGGTAATGACGTTCCATTATCAGAAGCCTGTTTGTGTATAATAATAAATATGACCTGGTATTTTTAAGGTTGACATGAAAAACAAAAATCCATTTTAAAGAATCTAATTATGGTTAAGAAGAGACATGATTTTCTAATGAGCAATATTCATCGAAGGTTATGTCCACATATTTGATTCAATGTGCCAATCTATAGATTTAAATTTACATGAATTTTAAAATTATACACATGCAATAAACTTTGAAACCAAGAAAATGTCCAACGACAATGCACGACATTTGTCCTATGACATTGTTCATTTATGATTTGCAAGGGATTTGTTGTCCATCTTCCATCTGCATGGGAAGTAATTGTAAAGATAGGAACAATAGGAATCTGAAGACTAGTTGGCTATGTGCTTTTCCCATGTGCTTGACTTTACCTTTGCTTTCCTATTTACATTGATGCTTGATCAACTACGGAATTGACATATGAATCAACAGAACCAACCATATCTACTTTTACATTTAAGTTGTAGATTGTAATGCTCTTGGAAAATCATATTTCAAATATGGCGAAGTTCTAGTTTCAACACTCGCAAAAGTAGGGGCATTGATCCCATTAGCATAAACAATGAAAATATCCAAGAAATTTGCAAGTAAGCAACCTATAATGACATTAAGCCAATTGATTATCATATAGTTTTGGCTCTCCTCGTTGGTTCACTGTCGATCTACTGAGGGTAAAGGCCAAGAATATGAGAAGAAGATTCATGAATATGACTCAGAAGGGTAAAAGGTGAGGTTTATTCAGTCAGGTTAATGAGAACAAATACCGTGGATTTTTTTGTGCATTAGCATCTTGTCAGTTGTGAGGAGAAATGCAATAGAGGAAGATTTCATTATTGCAATGATACCATTGCACTTCCATAAATATGCAACAAGAAAGATGGAGTACCATGTGACCATTATTCCACTCACAAGAAAATAATACGATAAAAAAAAAAACTTCCATAGCCATTATCTCCAAATTTGCATAATTGCTTCCATGCTAAAGTGCCAACAAACAAAAAATGCAACAATATTTCAAAATAGTAGATAAGGATAATGAAATTTGTAGATGAAACCATAAGGATTAGAAAATTTGCAAGGGCATTGATAAACATGACAATGTGCAAGACAAAACTCACAAATCCAAATCCGATTGCAAGGCGAGAGAGATAGGATTTCCTTATTGGATAACACTTGTTGGTGTTTAATTATACCAATTACTATGATTGTTATTAACAAGATTAGTATGAAAACCTCCCTTGAATTATTCTACATTCCCATTCACCCTTTTATGAAATATGCTAGTTTATTATATCCTAATTTTTTTATTTACAAATGTAAGCTATAATATTTAAATTTCTTTAGTGGCATTCCCCTTTCTCGAATAACATAAGATCTAATAATTTTACTTGTATGAAAAAATATTTAAATAAAAACACATTTCAAACAATATAACAATATTATTTTATCATAGTGTCAAAAAATTTATATATTAGTTTTGTAACTAGTAAATCATTTTTCTACACAAATGTTATCTTTAATTTATTTACTAATAAATTTCCTTGTTAAAAAAAAAAATTATATCATTAAATATAAAATGTTAACTTTCCATTCTTATAAAACATTTAAATATAAAACATTAATCTCCATAAAAACTTAAGGATCAAGAATAGTTTCACTTTCAAATTCAAGTAAAAACATGTAAATATACCAATATAAATAAACCCACCCAAAGTAATAAACCATGTCAAAAAAAATTGTAAATATAAATAAACAAAACATTGAATAAGAATATACGTTTTAATATAATAAACCCACCACAAAGGTATCAATATGCATTCACTTAAAAAACAATTCATTTAGTTTAAATCTCAGAAAAATGGAAGCACCTGTTATTTTGTTCCACAAGTTTCAAAAACATAAGAAAGCAATCAATAAATATTAAATTTTAAATAAATCAACTAATACATAAGAAGGCAATCAATAAATATTAAATTTTAAATAAATCAACTAATAACTTAAATTAGATTGAATCAACCAAAGTTAAATCAAAGTTAATTTTAATTAATGAGAATAATCATTATCAAATAAAATAAAAGTTTTTATTAATTAATTTTAAATCCTAAAATGGTTTAACCTTTTTGAAGAAGTTTAAAAAATTAATTTAACATTTTAAATTATATTTTGATTAATATTAAATTAGAAGAAAAAAAATGTTTAATCCCATGGTAAAAGGGGTTCAATAGTGATAATGAAAAGAGTTTACTTTTTCGACGAAGATGATTATGAACGTGACGACAGTGTGATTCCCGCAAATACGAATAATTGAATGCAAGCTCTCTTCAAAAAACATGGAAAGGACTGGTAGCTAATTGAAATGCTGCGTGTCTCATTTAGACGCATACACGGTTTTAAGGTTCTACTTAATTGATACGATTTGGTTACATCTCGAGGTTCTTAAAGATAGCAGGAAAAATTATGTAGGTATTTTGGCCGCTAGTTCTTGGGATAATTTATTCAGCAAAGAGTTTGTTGAGAAGCTTATTGTAAAACTTCACATGAAAAGAACCGAATACAAAAACTGATAGAAAAACAATCTGTCCCATAAACTATTTTTAACCTCGTGAACCTTAAAAATTCTTTCTCTGTTTCGTGAAAAAACGCAAAGAACGGTCTATTTACTTTTGCAAGTGGGGACCCCCCGTAAACGACGCGAACCTGTCACCCTCTCGTGCCAATTGGTCACCGTATCTCTTAAATTGCACCTTCCCGTGAACGATACGCACCTGTCACCTACTCTTATCCGGAAACGCGTCTTCTGCTGAGTCCTGACCACTCACTGGAGATTCCTTGTACTGACTTACCGACTTCGTTACAGCTTTCGGTGCACTTTAAAACAGGGGCGAGTAACAGGGGCAGAGTTTCAACTGCTAACAGGAAGGGGGGTAACCATTCGTTGTATCAGCGAGAGACAGACAACTGCATTTCACCCCAGCGTTTCCCTTCCTCGTCTTTCATCATCATCTTATTTTTCTGTGTATCCCTGCATTCATAATAATGGCTCTCAGACTCGCCTCCGCCTCCAGCTCTGCATCTGCCCATAGCAATTACAGCTACGATGTTTTCCTAAATCATCGCGGCACAGATGTAAAAAAAACTTTCGCAAGCCATCTTTACCGCCGTCTTCTTTCCTATGGATTCACAGTCTTTCTCGACCAGCCGGAATTGCAGAGAGGAGAAAAGATAAACCCTCAAATAGAACGAGCTATTACAACCGTCTCCGTCCACGTGGCCATTTTTTCAACTCGATACGCCGAATCAAGTTGGTGTCTCGACGAGCTCGATTTAATGTTGAAATCGGATGGCACGATCATTCCGGTATTTTATAATGTTAAGCCTTCCAATCTACGATGGACGGACAAGGGCAAAAACACCGATAGAGTATATAGTGAAGCCTTGAGAATTCTCCGCCAGACGGGCAGGTATAGTCTGTTTGTTCACGCTTTGAGAATTCTCCGGTGGACGGGCAAGGATAGTGTGTACGTTCAAGCCTTGAGAAATCTCCGCTGGATGGGCAGCGATAGCGTGTATGCTAAAGCCCTTTTTAATCTTGAGAAGAAAGGGAGATACAGCCATGAAAAACTTGCGGCTTGGAGGAAAGCACTGGCCGAAGTTTCATATATAAGCGGTTTCGAGCTGGATGCCTGTAATGGGTTAGTACTCTCTCTCATTCTCTGTATTAGCTTAACTTACTGATAAACAAAGCTTAAATACTCATGCTCTGCTAATTCTTTTTCCAATAACCAGTGACGAAGGCGAGCTCGTCGACCAGGTAGCGCGACAGGTGCAGAAAAGGGTTAGGAAAACCCCATTGCACGTGGCGACACATCCAACTGGATTGGATGAAAAGCTACAAGACTTTGAAAGAACGGTGTTATTGGAGGAGCAGCAGCACAGAGGGGAACCCATCCTTTTGGGGATTACGGGTCTTGGTGGGGTGGGGAAAACCACCCTTGCAAAAGAATTCTTCAACAGAAACAGATCACATTACCAGCGGTCCTGTTTTTTGGCTGAGATAAGGGACGCTGCAGCGAGGAACATTTTAACATCCTTGCAAGGTCAACTTTGTAAGGACTTGACTGGAGAACCTTGGGAAATGTGCAACATTGACGAAGGAATAGGTAAGCTAAGCCGCCATTCCTCCTATTCTCAATCTCTCATCATTTTAGATGACGTGGATCATCATGAGCAACTGTATGCACTATTTTCACCCGTGAAGGACGTCATTCCTTCTGGGAGTTTAATTTTAGTCACGTCTCGCGATAAGAGTGTTCTTAGAAAATCTGCCGGGGTGGAAGAGTCGTCTATTTACCATATGACAGGCCTGAGTCTTCACCATTCTCAAGAACTCTTTTGCTTGTATGCCTTCAATCAGCCTCATCCTGCTGAGGGTTATGAAGATTTAGTCATAAGGGTTTTGGATGCTTGCCACGGATTGCCCTTATCTCTCAAAGTGATTGGGGCGCTACTTCACTTGGAAAGCCCTGAGTTTTGGGAAGCCCAATTGCGCAAACTATCCAAAGTGCTTCCCACGGAAATACAAAGTAGGCTTCAAATTAGCTATGACAATCTTGATAAACAGGAAAAAGAAATATTCTTAGATACTGCCTGTTTCTTTATAGGAATAAATAGGGATACAGCCATAAGAATATGGGACGGATCTGGATGGGAAGGATCGCTGGGCCTTAGGACTCTAGAGAGCAAGTGTCTTGTAACACTGGACGAAGAAAACTGTATAAGAATGCATCATCACCTCCGAGACCTCGGCAGAGATTTGGCGGATAAAGAACCTCTTGGATGTCCACGTCGTCTTTGGCGCCCAACTGACAACTATTTTCGTAATGTGCCCACTCAATCCACGGTAGGTGTTTGAAGCTCTGGACATTATGATGTATTCTCAAAATTATGCCTAGAGAATCGTGTCTTTCAGGTTGTGATTTCTTGAACTTTGCAAAGATGTCAAACTTGTTTCTACCCACTTTCCTGCAACAATTTAGGTGCGAGGAATTAGCATGGTTCAACAAAGATCCGGCGAATCGTTTCAAAGTCCCGAGGAGTTTAGCAATCGTATCGATAATATCAGCGGCATGCAGCTGCTGAGGGCTCCCGGTGATTGTTTGGAAAGCTTATTCAAGGTGATGAGACACCCAGATCTTTTATGGCTTCGCTGTGAGATATATTCATTTTCCTCCCTACCTTCGTGGATTGGAATAAATAATTCAGACTGCTCCCTACCTTCATGGATTTCAATAAAGAATCTTACAGTCTTAGAACTGGTAGAACCGGAATACCGTCCCTGGTTAATACGAGAACCGATCCCGATCTTGGGAACTTTGTGGAACACTGAAAGTGAGGTACATGTAAAGGTTTTTTTTTTATTTTAGATTCTGGTCCTAGCAGGTAGTGGTATAGTTTTTAAATAATCATATTAAAATTTTCAGCGTGTAATGCAGGCACCTCTTCAGTTGAGGGAGTTGAATATTAGTTTTGACCTTTTCCAGTTACCAAAGTCCATAGAACAGTTGAAGTACCTGGAAAAGATTGAACTGCACAACTTTAAAGGAACATTGCCGGAACAGTTCTTTCATCTCCGCTCATTGAAACACTTAAGACTCACCGCAGGAATGAAGTCGTTGCCGGACTCTTTGGGGAACTTCACAAAGCTCCAACATATTGACTTGACTGGGTGCAAGGATTTGCAAACGCTGCCGTCATCCTTTGGAAATTTAACAAAGCTCCAACATGTTGAACTGGTGGGGTGTGAGAAGTTGAAAATGCTGCCGGAGTCCTTCATGAACTTGATTCGACTCAAACATCTCGATTTGAGCGGCTGCTACGACTTGATCCTCTCTGACAAAACACTTGGGAATATCAACACGCTTGAAAGGGTAAACTTTTCCGGGTGTCACAGATTAGAAGTATTGCCTCCCCAAGTCATACATCAACAGTCCCTGGAAGAACTTATTTTGGAACATACAGAGTTAAAAGAATTGCCAAGTGCCATTGGAGACCTCCGACAGTTGACGTACTTGTCAATAACTTATTGTCCGATTCGTGAAGTGCCGTTTGCCAGTGTGGAAAAGGTTCAAGGAGGCCGCACATTGTTGGACTCTTCTACTGTCAAGTGTATGCCTCGACTCAAATCCTTAACGCTGTGGAAGACGAGAATAACTGAAATATCATTTGGTGAAGGTGTTTGCCCAGTCCTTCAATCGCTCCATCTCGCAGGTTGCGATGATCTAGTGGAGGTTGGAGCATTGCCGACAACACTAACATCACTGGACTTGAGTGATTGTTGTGCATTAAAGAAAATAACAGGGCTTCCTGGCCTTGCAAAGCTTCTAACTCTGGACATGAGCCGGTGTAAAGAAATAGAGGAGCTGTCAGGTCTGGGCGTGAAGGAGTTGAACAATCTTGAACATTTGAATTTACAGGAATGCCCGATCAGTGTAGTGCAATTTGTCAGTGTGGAAAATGTTGAAGGAGGCCGCCCATTGTTGGACTCTTCTATTCACAAGTGTATGCTTCGACTCAAATCCTTAAAGTTGTCAAAGACGAGAATAACTGAAATATCATTTGGTGAAGGTGTTTGCCCAGTCCTTGAATCGCTCGATCTGGCAGATTGTTATGATCTAGTGGAGTTTGGAGCATTGCCGACAACACTAACATCACTGAAGTTGAGCAATTGTTGTGCTTTAAAGAAAATGACGGGGCTTCGTGGCCTTCCAAAGCTTCGAAATCTGGACATGAGCCGGTGTAAAGAAATAGAGGAGCTGCCAGTTCTCGGCGTCAGGCAGTTGAACAATCTTGAATATTTGAATTTACAGGAATGCCCGATCAGTGTAGTGCAATTTTCCAGTGTGGAAAAGGTTCAAGGAGGCCGCACATTGTTGGACTGTTCTATTGACAAGTGCATGTTTAGACTCAGAAGTTTAGATCTGTCGTCCACAAGAGTAACTGAAATATTATTTGGTGAAGGTGTTTTCCCAGTCCTGGACAAGATCGATCTCTCATGTTGTGATGATCTTGTGGAGGTTGGAGAATTGCCGAAATGTTTAACATCACTATACTTGAGAAATTGTTGTGCATTAAAGAAAATAACGGGGCTTCGCGGCCTTGCAAAGCTTCTATATCTGAACATGGCAGGGTGTCATGCGGTTGAGGAGCTGCCAGGTCTGGAAACGTTGATATCACTGAAGGAGTTCTGGACATCTGAATGTGAGAATATGAAGAGAATAGGGGTGTTGGCTGAGGCGGCAAATCCTGAAAGCGATGTTTTAAAAAAGGTTATTCAACTTATGGAAAGGGGCATGTGGAAAGAGGAGGAAACTTTTGGAGAGTATACGAGGAGGATGTGGAAAATTCAGAAAGATCTTCTGAAGGCTAGGAAAATTTGAAGCTGGAGCACCTTGGACGGTATGAGCACCATCTTTTTCATTAATAAACCATTTTTCATCAAAATTAAACGGATTTATTATTTTTTCAAATTTTCGGAGCTTGATGTTTTTCAGTTGTAAAATAAAAAAAACATATTCAATTCATTAAACTTAAATTAAACTTACAAGTTTTCATTACATTGAATCTGAAAAAGCTCGTCCACATAATTTATTCTCGAATTGGGTGCTGTGGTCTAAATGCTTGGAAGCCCACCACAAAAAACATAGTGTCTCCATCAATCGATGTTCTTTCATCTAATATTTAATTTACATTCTGTTCTGTTAGGTTTAATTTAACTAAGGATTTGATAATGTTTGGTTTATTGTTAATGCAGCTTTATGCTATGGCTTTAGGATGAAAGTAAACCTTGGGATTAATGTTAGACATTGTCAACGAGATAAGAAGAAGGTATTCACGATGCCGATGTTTGGTATATTGTTAATGTTATAGCTTGTTCAGTTTTTTTTTTTTTAGCTATGTTTCTTTTGGTTTTGATAATTTATGGAGTGATAAACTTAGTTAAAGTAATACTTTAAGTTGGTTAAAGACTTTAAACGAAACTTTAATTATGATTTTGAGGTTGAATTGTTTATAATGGCATATCGTTGTCGAAGTTATTTATAATAGAAATTTTATTTTTTTATTTATATATATACATGCTAATTAGCATTTAAAATGAGGGTGTGTATTGAGTATGAATAAATGATTGAAGGGCTTTCTATGAGTCAAGAATTGGCTTTTACCTTCTTTCTATTATCCTTATGTTTAATGTAGAAAACAAAGCTTTGTAATATGTTTGATTTATTTTTATTGTTTGGGATTTTGGAAAACTGAGTTGAACAAACAAAGAGAGAGGGTTTATTTGAAGAGTTTTTATAGATTTTATTTATGTAACTGTGATTTTATTTGGAGTTAAAAGTGTAATTTGAAGATGTGATGGTTAGGTTTTTGGAGTTTTGAATATTAATATAAATCTGATCTTGTTGAATGTGTTGTGAAGAGTTATTCAATAATATGTAGTCGAGTACAATTAAAGTGATTGTTTTTTCTTTTTTTCTTTTTGACATTTATGTAGAGAAGTGGTTTCTTTGAGTTGCATGTTCCTTATGGATGTCAAATCGATACCCATTATCCCTCACTCTGCCTACAAGTTTAGTTAAATATCCCCCTCACCTCTCTTTTGCTTACCTTGCCTTTTGTTGTGTTTAAAAATTTCTAACTTTGTAATCATACATGCATAAAATAGTTTACCTGTGTCTTGTGCACTTGCATAGCAATTATTGAGGCAAGTTGTTTGGTGTTGTGAGAAACATCTTGTCAAGTAGGTTTTAAAGGGCGATTGTCATTGGGTTTTAGTGTATATCTAGGTTGGACATTTAGATATTGAATAGGTTGTGTGTTGTGTGACAAATACAATGTTAGTGAGATACAAAGATTTGGTAAAAGGGCATAGAAGGTATGGTGTGCCAATTAGCGAGTCAAATAAGATTATGGACATTGAAGCATGAGTGTGGTATTGTGTGGAATATGACTATTATTGTTAGAGTTATAGCATGTTTTCAATCGTTGTGAGATTCCTAGGTTCGTGTCATTAACTCTTGTTTCTCTCTAAATTTTATTTGAATTCATGTGTCATCTATCCTATGGTGTCCATGGTTATAATTATTGTTTCCTTCACTTATTTCGTATTATGAATATTTCATCATTTTGGTCACTTTCAACTTTCGCCTAGTTTAAAATTTTTGCATATTCTCCCAAATAAATGGGGTCTGTGTAGATTGTTTTTAGCTAGATTTTTTTGTAGGACCAACATACTTGGTTTTAGTTCTTATTTCACTATTTTTCTTTGGTTCAATGGCTAATATATTCAATTATCTTGGAAAGTGCAATGCTTCTTCTATTTTTAATATCTTGTAATGTGTGGTTTTCTAGCTTGTTTTTATGCTAATGTGCTTTGAAACTAGAGTTACAACCTTAGAAGATGGAAAACCCAATTTCTATAAATTTGATTGTTAATCATTGCAAATTTGAAAGATAGATAGATATAAATCAATTTTAAAATTTGAGATAGATATATATATATCAAAAGTTTTGACGGATATTTATTAGATCTAAAATGATAGATAGATAGATAGATAGCAATAGTCCTATTTGGATACATTTTTTTTATAACACTCTATCTATCTTATTTTCAGTACATCTTTATTTTTTGGAAGCTTTTAATTTATATCATTATGATGATGACCTGTACCATAGAAATCTTAGTCTTATTTTACATTTTTTATGGGTAGTTTTTATTGACGATTGTTAGGTACATGATTTTTCAATTATGTCTTCCACTTGGTTAACTTGGATTTCCTTTTCTATAGTCTTTAGTTGTTGGAATGGTCTAAGGATCTAACCCAGAGAACCACAATATCATCTCAACCATGTATATAATTGTGGATGGTTTTTTTTTAAGCCAAACATTTTTTTTTTCTTCTTTAAAAGAAAATTGTACCATGGATATTCAAACATGTGTAGTTATAAATATATATACTAATGGAATTATGGGTCTTGTTTGTGGTTGAGATTTACATGTTGGAAAATTGTAGTCTTTCTTGTTTTACCTTATACATTAGGGAGAAGTTGTGTGTAAATATACCTTTCCAAGTCTTTGGTTGTACCTTAGCACCTAATTTTCCTATTCTATGTATTATCCATGCAACATATGTATATTATAAGGGATTAATTAAAAAATTGGGTGCAAAATTAGGGTGTGTATCCATAACATCCATTTTCATATATTTTATATCTGTTTGGGAGTCCTTGTCCATGTGGTAGGTGTGTAGTCATCATATTAGTGTGTGCATTGTTTTTAACATTAATGTTTGGGATTGTATTCATTTCAATGTTAAAATTAATATCATATTCTTTTACTATTGAAGAATATTGATGATTCACTTCACATTTATTATCACCACTACATTGATGTGCTTCTCTTCATAAGTAACTTATTGGACTTAAGTCAACTAACACTAAAAAAAACACTTTAATAAGTCACTCAAATTTGATTGAAATTTAACATCCTTACTCGTATAAAAATTGTTCAAAAATTTACAATTACCTAAGTCGAATCATAACAATAAACTTATTAAAACACTTCAATACAATTTCAGATCTTGAATTAGACAAAGCTCATGTTACTTTTGCTATCACCTCCAACTCCAACATGCTGAGCTACTTCTATACTTTCTCCAACAATTTCAATTTATATCAAAGCACAAGAAGGTGATGCCATCCATCCATTGGTTGTTCTAGTAGCAACAATAATAGTGGACTTAGGATAGGATTTTTTTTGTAATGAAAAGTAATCTTAAGATGAACTAGATGGAAATATTTAAATGCATTGCATGTGAATAGTTGGTTGTAGGATAATTGCATTGGAAGACTCCCTTGGAAGGGGTAGTTTTCAAGTTGTTTGTAAGAATTGATGGTTAGACATGTAAGTCAAAATTGGACCTCCTTTATTCCCTTTCCATGCCTCATTAAGTGGAAATGAACAAGCGACATGTTGTCTAGCAATCAAATGGATTGTATAGAAATACCTACTAGTTCATATATC
>ML808217.1:142621-154475 GCA_009831015.1 Picea engelmannii | reverse complement strand
CTAAATCATCGCGGCACAGATGTAAAAAAAACTTTCGCAAGCCATCTTTACCGCCGTCTTCTTTCCTATGGATTCACAGTCTTTCTCGACCAGCCGGAATTGCAGAGAGGAGAAAAGATAAACCCTCAAATAGAACGAGCTATTACAACCGTCTCCGTCCACGTGGCCATTTTTTCAACTCGATACGCCGAATCAAGTTGGTGTCTCGACGAGCTCGATTTAATGTTGAAATCGGATGGCACGATCATTCCGGTATTTTATAATGTTAAGCCTTCCAATCTACGATGGACGGACAAGGGCAAAAACACCGATAGAGTATATAGTGAAGCCTTGAGAATTCTCCGCCAGACGGGCAGGTATAGTCTGTTTGTTCACGCTTTGAGAATTCTCCGGTGGACGGGCAAGGATAGTGTGTACGTTCAAGCCTTGAGAAATCTCCGCTGGATGGGCAGCGATAGCGTGTATGCTAAAGCCCTTTTTAATCTTGAGAAGAAAGGGAGATACAGCCATGAAAAACTTGCGGCTTGGAGGAAAGCACTGGCCGAAGTTTCATATATAAGCGGTTTCGAGCTGGATGCCTGTAATGGGTTAGTACTCTCTCTCATTCTCTGTATTAGCTTAACTTACTGATAAACAAAGCTTAAATACTCATGCTCTGCTAATTCTTTTTCCAATAACCAGTGACGAAGGCGAGCTCGTCGACCAGGTAGCGCGACAGGTGCAGAAAAGGGTTAGGAAAACCCCATTGCACGTGGCGACACATCCAACTGGATTGGATGAAAAGCTACAAGACTTTGAAAGAACGGTGTTATTGGAGGAGCAGCAGCACAGAGGGGAACCCATCCTTTTGGGGATTACGGGTCTTGGTGGGGTGGGGAAAACCACCCTTGCAAAAGAATTCTTCAACAGAAACAGATCACATTACCAGCGGTCCTGTTTTTTGGCTGAGATAAGGGACGCTGCAGCGAGGAACATTTTAACATCCTTGCAAGGTCAACTTTGTAAGGACTTGACTGGAGAACCTTGGGAAATGTGCAACATTGACGAAGGAATAGGTAAGCTAAGCCGCCATTCCTCCTATTCTCAATCTCTCATCATTTTAGATGACGTGGATCATCATGAGCAACTGTATGCACTATTTTCACCCGTGAAGGACGTCATTCCTTCTGGGAGTTTAATTTTAGTCACGTCTCGCGATAAGAGTGTTCTTAGAAAATCTGCCGGGGTGGAAGAGTCGTCTATTTACCATATGACAGGCCTGAGTCTTCACCATTCTCAAGAACTCTTTTGCTTGTATGCCTTCAATCAGCCTCATCCTGCTGAGGGTTATGAAGATTTAGTCATAAGGGTTTTGGATGCTTGCCACGGATTGCCCTTATCTCTCAAAGTGATTGGGGCGCTACTTCACTTGGAAAGCCCTGAGTTTTGGGAAGCCCAATTGCGCAAACTATCCAAAGTGCTTCCCACGGAAATACAAAGTAGGCTTCAAATTAGCTATGACAATCTTGATAAACAGGAAAAAGAAATATTCTTAGATACTGCCTGTTTCTTTATAGGAATAAATAGGGATACAGCCATAAGAATATGGGACGGATCTGGATGGGAAGGATCGCTGGGCCTTAGGACTCTAGAGAGCAAGTGTCTTGTAACACTGGACGAAGAAAACTGTATAAGAATGCATCATCACCTCCGAGACCTCGGCAGAGATTTGGCGGATAAAGAACCTCTTGGATGTCCACGTCGTCTTTGGCGCCCAACTGACAACTATTTTCGTAATGTGCCCACTCAATCCACGGTAGGTGTTTGAAGCTCTGGACATTATGATGTATTCTCAAAATTATGCCTAGAGAATCGTGTCTTTCAGGTTGTGATTTCTTGAACTTTGCAAAGATGTCAAACTTGTTTCTACCCACTTTCCTGCAACAATTTAGGTGCGAGGAATTAGCATGGTTCAACAAAGATCCGGCGAATCGTTTCAAAGTCCCGAGGAGTTTAGCAATCGTATCGATAATATCAGCGGCATGCAGCTGCTGAGGGCTCCCGGTGATTGTTTGGAAAGCTTATTCAAGGTGATGAGACACCCAGATCTTTTATGGCTTCGCTGTGAGATATATTCATTTTCCTCCCTACCTTCGTGGATTGGAATAAATAATTCAGACTGCTCCCTACCTTCATGGATTTCAATAAAGAATCTTACAGTCTTAGAACTGGTAGAACCGGAATACCGTCCCTGGTTAATACGAGAACCGATCCCGATCTTGGGAACTTTGTGGAACACTGAAAGTGAGGTACATGTAAAGGTTTTTTTTTTATTTTAGATTCTGGTCCTAGCAGGTAGTGGTATAGTTTTTAAATAATCATATTAAAATTTTCAGCGTGTAATGCAGGCACCTCTTCAGTTGAGGGAGTTGAATATTAGTTTTGACCTTTTCCAGTTACCAAAGTCCATAGAACAGTTGAAGTACCTGGAAAAGATTGAACTGCACAACTTTAAAGGAACATTGCCGGAACAGTTCTTTCATCTCCGCTCATTGAAACACTTAAGACTCACCGCAGGAATGAAGTCGTTGCCGGACTCTTTGGGGAACTTCACAAAGCTCCAACATATTGACTTGACTGGGTGCAAGGATTTGCAAACGCTGCCGTCATCCTTTGGAAATTTAACAAAGCTCCAACATGTTGAACTGGTGGGGTGTGAGAAGTTGAAAATGCTGCCGGAGTCCTTCATGAACTTGATTCGACTCAAACATCTCGATTTGAGCGGCTGCTACGACTTGATCCTCTCTGACAAAACACTTGGGAATATCAACACGCTTGAAAGGGTAAACTTTTCCGGGTGTCACAGATTAGAAGTATTGCCTCCCCAAGTCATACATCAACAGTCCCTGGAAGAACTTATTTTGGAACATACAGAGTTAAAAGAATTGCCAAGTGCCATTGGAGACCTCCGACAGTTGACGTACTTGTCAATAACTTATTGTCCGATTCGTGAAGTGCCGTTTGCCAGTGTGGAAAAGGTTCAAGGAGGCCGCACATTGTTGGACTCTTCTACTGTCAAGTGTATGCCTCGACTCAAATCCTTAACGCTGTGGAAGACGAGAATAACTGAAATATCATTTGGTGAAGGTGTTTGCCCAGTCCTTCAATCGCTCCATCTCGCAGGTTGCGATGATCTAGTGGAGGTTGGAGCATTGCCGACAACACTAACATCACTGGACTTGAGTGATTGTTGTGCATTAAAGAAAATAACAGGGCTTCCTGGCCTTGCAAAGCTTCTAACTCTGGACATGAGCCGGTGTAAAGAAATAGAGGAGCTGTCAGGTCTGGGCGTGAAGGAGTTGAACAATCTTGAACATTTGAATTTACAGGAATGCCCGATCAGTGTAGTGCAATTTGTCAGTGTGGAAAATGTTGAAGGAGGCCGCCCATTGTTGGACTCTTCTATTCACAAGTGTATGCTTCGACTCAAATCCTTAAAGTTGTCAAAGACGAGAATAACTGAAATATCATTTGGTGAAGGTGTTTGCCCAGTCCTTGAATCGCTCGATCTGGCAGATTGTTATGATCTAGTGGAGTTTGGAGCATTGCCGACAACACTAACATCACTGAAGTTGAGCAATTGTTGTGCTTTAAAGAAAATGACGGGGCTTCGTGGCCTTCCAAAGCTTCGAAATCTGGACATGAGCCGGTGTAAAGAAATAGAGGAGCTGCCAGTTCTCGGCGTCAGGCAGTTGAACAATCTTGAATATTTGAATTTACAGGAATGCCCGATCAGTGTAGTGCAATTTTCCAGTGTGGAAAAGGTTCAAGGAGGCCGCACATTGTTGGACTGTTCTATTGACAAGTGCATGTTTAGACTCAGAAGTTTAGATCTGTCGTCCACAAGAGTAACTGAAATATTATTTGGTGAAGGTGTTTTCCCAGTCCTGGACAAGATCGATCTCTCATGTTGTGATGATCTTGTGGAGGTTGGAGAATTGCCGAAATGTTTAACATCACTATACTTGAGAAATTGTTGTGCATTAAAGAAAATAACGGGGCTTCGCGGCCTTGCAAAGCTTCTATATCTGAACATGGCAGGGTGTCATGCGGTTGAGGAGCTGCCAGGTCTGGAAACGTTGATATCACTGAAGGAGTTCTGGACATCTGAATGTGAGAATATGAAGAGAATAGGGGTGTTGGCTGAGGCGGCAAATCCTGAAAGCGATGTTTTAAAAAAGGTTATTCAACTTATGGAAAGGGGCATGTGGAAAGAGGAGGAAACTTTTGGAGAGTATACGAGGAGGATGTGGAAAATTCAGAAAGATCTTCTGAAGGCTAGGAAAATTTGAAGCTGGAGCACCTTGGACGGTATGAGCACCATCTTTTTCATTAATAAACCATTTTTCATCAAAATTAAACGGATTTATTATTTTTTCAAATTTTCGGAGCTTGATGTTTTTCAGTTGTAAAATAAAAAAAACATATTCAATTCATTAAACTTAAATTAAACTTACAAGTTTTCATTACATTGAATCTGAAAAAGCTCGTCCACATAATTTATTCTCGAATTGGGTGCTGTGGTCTAAATGCTTGGAAGCCCACCACAAAAAACATAGTGTCTCCATCAATCGATGTTCTTTCATCTAATATTTAATTTACATTCTGTTCTGTTAGGTTTAATTTAACTAAGGATTTGATAATGTTTGGTTTATTGTTAATGCAGCTTTATGCTATGGCTTTAGGATGAAAGTAAACCTTGGGATTAATGTTAGACATTGTCAACGAGATAAGAAGAAGGTATTCACGATGCCGATGTTTGGTATATTGTTAATGTTATAGCTTGTTCAGTTTTTTTTTTTTTAGCTATGTTTCTTTTGGTTTTGATAATTTATGGAGTGATAAACTTAGTTAAAGTAATACTTTAAGTTGGTTAAAGACTTTAAACGAAACTTTAATTATGATTTTGAGGTTGAATTGTTTATAATGGCATATCGTTGTCGAAGTTATTTATAATAGAAATTTTATTTTTTTATTTATATATATACATGCTAATTAGCATTTAAAATGAGGGTGTGTATTGAGTATGAATAAATGATTGAAGGGCTTTCTATGAGTCAAGAATTGGCTTTTACCTTCTTTCTATTATCCTTATGTTTAATGTAGAAAACAAAGCTTTGTAATATGTTTGATTTATTTTTATTGTTTGGGATTTTGGAAAACTGAGTTGAACAAACAAAGAGAGAGGGTTTATTTGAAGAGTTTTTATAGATTTTATTTATGTAACTGTGATTTTATTTGGAGTTAAAAGTGTAATTTGAAGATGTGATGGTTAGGTTTTTGGAGTTTTGAATATTAATATAAATCTGATCTTGTTGAATGTGTTGTGAAGAGTTATTCAATAATATGTAGTCGAGTACAATTAAAGTGATTGTTTTTTCTTTTTTTCTTTTTGACATTTATGTAGAGAAGTGGTTTCTTTGAGTTGCATGTTCCTTATGGATGTCAAATCGATACCCATTATCCCTCACTCTGCCTACAAGTTTAGTTAAATATCCCCCTCACCTCTCTTTTGCTTACCTTGCCTTTTGTTGTGTTTAAAAATTTCTAACTTTGTAATCATACATGCATAAAATAGTTTACCTGTGTCTTGTGCACTTGCATAGCAATTATTGAGGCAAGTTGTTTGGTGTTGTGAGAAACATCTTGTCAAGTAGGTTTTAAAGGGCGATTGTCATTGGGTTTTAGTGTATATCTAGGTTGGACATTTAGATATTGAATAGGTTGTGTGTTGTGTGACAAATACAATGTTAGTGAGATACAAAGATTTGGTAAAAGGGCATAGAAGGTATGGTGTGCCAATTAGCGAGTCAAATAAGATTATGGACATTGAAGCATGAGTGTGGTATTGTGTGGAATATGACTATTATTGTTAGAGTTATAGCATGTTTTCAATCGTTGTGAGATTCCTAGGTTCGTGTCATTAACTCTTGTTTCTCTCTAAATTTTATTTGAATTCATGTGTCATCTATCCTATGGTGTCCATGGTTATAATTATTGTTTCCTTCACTTATTTCGTATTATGAATATTTCATCATTTTGGTCACTTTCAACTTTCGCCTAGTTTAAAATTTTTGCATATTCTCCCAAATAAATGGGGTCTGTGTAGATTGTTTTTAGCTAGATTTTTTTGTAGGACCAACATACTTGGTTTTAGTTCTTATTTCACTATTTTTCTTTGGTTCAATGGCTAATATATTCAATTATCTTGGAAAGTGCAATGCTTCTTCTATTTTTAATATCTTGTAATGTGTGGTTTTCTAGCTTGTTTTTATGCTAATGTGCTTTGAAACTAGAGTTACAACCTTAGAAGATGGAAAACCCAATTTCTATAAATTTGATTGTTAATCATTGCAAATTTGAAAGATAGATAGATATAAATCAATTTTAAAATTTGAGATAGATATATATATATCAAAAGTTTTGACGGATATTTATTAGATCTAAAATGATAGATAGATAGATAGATAGCAATAGTCCTATTTGGATACATTTTTTTTATAACACTCTATCTATCTTATTTTCAGTACATCTTTATTTTTTGGAAGCTTTTAATTTATATCATTATGATGATGACCTGTACCATAGAAATCTTAGTCTTATTTTACATTTTTTATGGGTAGTTTTTATTGACGATTGTTAGGTACATGATTTTTCAATTATGTCTTCCACTTGGTTAACTTGGATTTCCTTTTCTATAGTCTTTAGTTGTTGGAATGGTCTAAGGATCTAACCCAGAGAACCACAATATCATCTCAACCATGTATATAATTGTGGATGGTTTTTTTTTAAGCCAAACATTTTTTTTTTCTTCTTTAAAAGAAAATTGTACCATGGATATTCAAACATGTGTAGTTATAAATATATATACTAATGGAATTATGGGTCTTGTTTGTGGTTGAGATTTACATGTTGGAAAATTGTAGTCTTTCTTGTTTTACCTTATACATTAGGGAGAAGTTGTGTGTAAATATACCTTTCCAAGTCTTTGGTTGTACCTTAGCACCTAATTTTCCTATTCTATGTATTATCCATGCAACATATGTATATTATAAGGGATTAATTAAAAAATTGGGTGCAAAATTAGGGTGTGTATCCATAACATCCATTTTCATATATTTTATATCTGTTTGGGAGTCCTTGTCCATGTGGTAGGTGTGTAGTCATCATATTAGTGTGTGCATTGTTTTTAACATTAATGTTTGGGATTGTATTCATTTCAATGTTAAAATTAATATCATATTCTTTTACTATTGAAGAATATTGATGATTCACTTCACATTTATTATCACC
The DNA here is from genome assembly GCA_009831015.1 of Picea engelmannii. Taxonomy (NCBI): domain Eukaryota; kingdom Viridiplantae; phylum Streptophyta; class Pinopsida; order Pinales; family Pinaceae; genus Picea; species Picea engelmannii. The sequence goes on along the minus strand of ML808217.1, from coordinate 147,143 downwards.
ACTACATTGATGTGCTTCTCTTCATAAGTAACTTATTGGACTTAAGTCAACTAACACTAAAAAAAACACTTTAATAAGTCACTCAAATTTGATTGAAATTTAACATCCTTACTCGTATAAAAATTGTTCAAAAATTTACAATTACCTAAGTCGAATCATAACAATAAACTTATTAAAACACTTCAATACAATTTCAGATCTTGAATTAGACAAAGCTCATGTTACTTTTGCTATCACCTCCAACTCCAACATGCTGAGCTACTTCTATACTTTCTCCAACAATTTCAATTTATATCAAAGCACAAGAAGGTGATGCCATCCATCCATTGGTTGTTCTAGTAGCAACAATAATAGTGGACTTAGGATAGGATTTTTTTTGTAATGAAAAGTAATCTTAAGATGAACTAGATGGAAATATTTAAATGCATTGCATGTGAATAGTTGGTTGTAGGATAATTGCATTGGAAGACTCCCTTGGAAGGGGTAGTTTTCAAGTTGTTTGTAAGAATTGATGGTTAGACATGTAAGTCAAAATTGGACCTCCTTTATTCCCTTTCCATGCCTCATTAAGTGGAAATGAACAAGCGACATGTTGTCTAGCAATCAAATGGATTGTATAGAAATACCTACTAGTTCATATATCGAGGTTCCTATGGATTTATCAATTTTTCTAATATATGTTGTATAAACTTATAGTGTATCATACCATTGAGCAATTTGAGTTAAAATAAAAAAATAAGAAGAGGAAAGTCGATGTGTATTATAACTGGAAAGTACATAACTTTATCTCTTGTTTTGTTTCAGGTGAGTGGAAAGCACATAACTTTATCTCTTCTTTTGGGAGTGTGTGCACTTCATAAGACAAGCATTGTGCTAGAAGAATCCCACGATCTATTCAAAATTTTGTACTTTCTATGCATGTACTTCGAGCTAATGGGTCTTGCAACATAAAAATTAGAATCATTGAAAAAATATCATTCATAACTAACAAATACTCAAATGTTGTTTTTGACTTCCAATTAATATATAAATCTTGCACTAATTCTTAAAGTTTTAACATTAGTGCATCTCAAATTAATATTGATCAATTATTGAAAATATAAATTATTTAATTTATGATTGGTTAATATTTGTTGTAAGACATTTTTTCATCATCTCTTCAATAGGTTTGCACGTGAAAAAATTAAAATATTAAATAATAACACATCACATTCTTTAATGATTTTTGTCACTAATAATGAAAGATTTAAAATCAGTGATAATATTTATATACATATGTTTTATAAAATTAATAGATATTATATATTTTAAAAAATAATAATTTATATATAGATTAACTTTAAATTATGTGTTCACACTTACGCAACTTTTAGTTCATAATATACATTTAATGGTTAAAATATCAAACATCTACAACATATTAATACTTTCAATATCTTACCTACTTATTATATCATACAAATTGTTTTTAGTCATATTTTTTAAAGAGACATGTATTATGTTTATATGTATATGTTTTATCATAAAATTAATGGTTATTATATATTTTTAAATATAATTAACTTATGTTTTGGTTAAATTGTATTATAATATAATATTAATATATATATCTCTAAACTTTCATTAATTTTTGTAAATTGTGAATGATGACATAATTCATAACATAAATTTTATGAGACTATTTTCTGTTGCTTGACATAACTTTTATATATATATATATATATATATATATATATATATATATATATATATATATAATAGAATACCATCATAAATTTACCAGCTGGAGAAGCATGTATCTTATATATCTTTCTTCTAATTTAATGCTTCCATGGGGTGAAAAGAATTAATCCCTAAAGATCAGCGGTAAGAAGGCCAAAGTTGATTTTGTTGATGTATCTTTCTTCTACTCTAATGCTGCCATGGGGTGAAAATAATTAATCCCTAAAGATCAGCGGTAAGAAGGCCAAAGTTGATTTTGTTGATGAACCACTCCACATTAAGAAGAAAACCAATAATGCGAAGGACTTTAGTAAAGAGTCCAGGAAGAATATCAAGTCATGCAGCCCAAAACTGGAGTTTTTTAGGCTTTCAAAATGGGTAAAGTCTGAAATACCCATTTGAACTCGAATCAAATATCCCCATTTGAAATTGAAACGCTTAATGTTAATGGATAGAATCCTAAGACAGAGAAAGGGTTTAAATACTCATATATTGTTAATTGATAGAACATTCTTGAGGAGAAAGGAATGAAACGCTCAGATGAGGATTGAACCTGACATCTAGCATGCATCCAGCTTGGCTGCGTTAATTGAAAGGCATGTCAAAAGTGGCAACGCTTCACATCCATGAAAACTTGGTTAATCCGAAATAAAATGTTATATAAATATTAATTATTAAAAGTATTAATTATTAAATTTGACAATTAGTAGTTAGGGTAGTAATTCCTTAACCATATTAAATAAGCAAGGAAACGTAATCATTCATAAAGTTATCAACATTAAATTTCATTTATTAAAGACACTTATCCGCCTAATTATGATAATTTGTTCTCTAAATAAGTCTAAAAGAAAAGGCCATACTCTATATTATACTTTTATATATATATTCACATATTACACATTCATACAAGAAAAGACCGTACTTTTTTATACACTTTCATATATCTCTACATAGAAATAAAATTACATAAAAATAAAATTAAATAGGAAGTAATTTTTAGAAAAAATAATGATGCAATTAAATTAAGAAATGCTAAATAAGTCTAAAAGAAAAGGCCATACTCTATATTATACTTTTATATATATATTCACATATTACACATTCATACAAGAAAAGACCGTACTTTTTTATACACTTTCATATATCTCTACATAGAAATAAAATTACATAAAAATAAAATTAAATAGGAAGTAATTTTTAGAAAAAATAATGATGCAATTAAATTAAGAAATGCTAAATAAGTCTAAAAGAAAAGGCCATACTCTATATTATACTTTTATATATATATTCACATATTACACATTCATACAAGAAAAGACCGTACTTTTTTATACACTTTCATATATCTCTACATAGAAATAAAATTACATAAAAATAAAATTAAATAGGAAGTAATTTTTAGAAAAAATAATGATGCAATTAAATTAAGAAATGAAGATGATTGATAATGGAATTAAAATTAATGAGGCTAAGCTAATAGACAATGGTTTACAAAATGATGGATTGTACCTGCAATCATTTACAAAGGTGGCCTCCACATGCAATGAATTGATCGACCTCAACACCCCTCTTTTTAATTTGGATTTCCTCCTCATGCTTGGCTATAATATCCCCAACTTTCCCTTCTTCTTCCCTTGTAGAGATTTGGTCTTCTTGTTTCTCTCCTGTCGTGTTTGGGTTGATGGAAAAGGGTGGTATGGGATCCTCGAGGAGACACATGGACAATATGGAAGAAGAAATGAGAGACCTTCTCTCCACAGTTCAATCTTTACAGATTCAGGTTAGTGACTTATCTGCACAACTTCTCACCATATTGGAAATTATAGTACATCACAGGCAAGGCCAACAACAACTCCAAGATGAACGCACTGCCCTGAGGATGCAGATAGAGGGACTTCTCCTTCATCTGAGCATCAGTTCACCATCCAGGTATGTAACTCAAAATTCCGATGAGGCTTCTTCGTGAAGAAACAATTCACTCATTCCAAACTTAAACTCTCCTCTTCCAGGATTCAGGGACTTCGAATCAGGTGATTAGGACCCTCCCAGGTCTCCTTAATTAGACGCTTTGTTTTTGTTTACTCATCCTAGGGGTTTATTTCATAATATACTCAATGAAATTCTATGTAGTAAAGCCTCAGCTAAAACTTGTAACTCTTTAGTTTGAACACCTCTTTTGTTACCAGACTGAAATTTTGAGGTGTTGGTTCTCATAAATTTTGAATCATCTGTACATTTTCTGCCTTTTCATACACAACTTTTATTATGAAATTTGCCCAGTTCTTGTGGAAAAAAAAAAAGTTGTTAGTTCTATTCTCTTTAATGACTCAACATTTGGGGGCATTCCATTCATCATCCTTAGATAAGTGCAAGCTAATGAAGTTCTTTCACGATGTATTAATGGCAATAGAAATATGAAAAAATAGGTATCCTTTGGTTTGTAGAGATATTTTGATGTAATCGTGCAAAACACATATAGTGTAAGAATATAAAATGTAACAAATTCAATGAGTATATATATTTTTATTTATTAAAATTTTATATAACATTAGTGCTTAAATGATAGAATCAATATAAAAAGTATATATATATATATATATATATATAGAGAGAGAGAGAGAGAGAGAGAGAGAGAGAGGGGAAATGCAAGACTAGTGAGAAATATAATTTTACCCTCCCCTCCCACCTTCTATAGAGGAATTATATAATATAATTCCTCTAATAATGCTCCCCCCTCCCACCCTCTAGGGGCATTATTAGAGGAATTATATAATATAATTCCTCTAATAATGCGGAATTA
>ML808217.1:69668-137891 GCA_009831015.1 Picea engelmannii | reverse complement strand
ATAGGTGTACTAACAGGAGAGGAATCCTCCATATGAAATTTCTTCAACATCTCTTTCAAATATTTTTCTTGAGAGATAAATATTCCTACAGAACTCTGATTTACTTGTAAACCAAGAAAATATGACAGTTCTCCTATCATGGACATCTCAAACTCTGTTTTCATAGATTTAGCAAACCACTAGACAGATGATTCATTAGTACAACCAAAAATAATATCATCTACATAAACCAAAACAACTAGTAGATTATCACCTTCAAACTTAATGTAGAGATTGTTGTCAACATTACCTTTCTTGAACCCTTTGTCTTGTAAAAATTTGTCCAGTCTATAATACCAAGCTCGTGGTGCTTGTTTCAGTCCATATAAGGCCTTCTTTAGGTTGCAAACATAATTAGGATTATCTGTCAATGAGAATCCTTCAGGTTGCTCCATATATACTTCTTCCTCTAGATCTCCATTAAGAAAAGTTGACTTAACATCCATCTAATACACTTTAAGGTTCTTATGGCATGAATATGCAAGGAACATTCTGATGGCTTCCAATCTTGCCACTGGTGCAAAAATTTCATCAAAGTCCTGACCTTCAACTTGTGCATACTCTTTACAGACCAATCTGGCTTTATTTCTAACAACTTGTCCTTTTTCATTTTTATTTTTGAACACCCATATGGAACCTATTACATTCTTATCTTCAGGTCTAGGGACAAGCTCCCAAGTATTGTTCTTCTCAATCTGATCAAGCTCTTCATTCATATCTCTAATCCAATCATCATGTTGACTAGCTTCATCAAAATTTTTAGGTTCAGTCATAGAAAAAAAAGCAACATGATCAATTTTCTTCTTGTCTGAACTCCTTTATTTATATCCCCAATTCTGATTTTCAGGATGATTCTTTCTAACAATTTTGAGAGGTGAGTTTGTTTCTTTCTGCTGATTTATGTCAGCCTCGGCATTTGTATCTACATCTGATTTAGATTCTTCTCTTTATGATCCTTGCACATATTCATCTTCATCTTCAACTATATCTTTTGTGCTTGGTTCAACATTGTTTACATTTCTGACCGGGATTTCTTCATCAACTTTTATGTCTATACAATCAACTAGTTTATGCAGCCTCTTATTGTAACATATGTACCCTTTACTGTTTGTAGCATAACCCAAGAAGATACCTTCATCAGCCCTGTCATCATATTTGCCAATATTTTCATCATTGTTGTTGATATAACATTTACTCCCAAAGACTTTAAAATGCTTGATTGAAGCAGGTCTTCCAAACCATAGTTCATAAGGAGTCTTGTCACTGTGTGGCTTGAGGTGAGATTTTTTAAGGATATGAACAGCTGTATGAATTGCTTCCACCCAATATGTCTGAGGTATGTTCCTCTCATTCATCATTGATCTTGCCATTTGTTGTATTGATCTATTCCGCCTCTCAACAACTCCATTTTGTTGTGGAGTCCTTGGAATTGTGTACTCTCTTTTGATCCCATGTTTATCACAGAAATATTTGAAGTTCCATGAACTAAAATCTCCTCCTCTATCAGACCTTACTTCCTTTAATATTTTTCCTGTTTGATTCTCAGTTAGAGCCTTAAACACTTTGAATTTTTCAAATGATTTAGATTTTTCCTTCAAAAAGGCGACCTGTGTTAGTCTAGAATAATCATCAATAATCAACATAAAATAATTTTCTTCTCCTGTACCTTCTTTCCTTGATGGTCCACATAAATCCATATGTACTAACTGGAGAGGTTTTTCTGTTGAAGGAAAGGTTTTATATTTAAACTGAGTGAGAGTAAGTTTTCCTATCTGGCAAGGTTTACAAACAGAGTCGTATGGCTTTGATATATTTGGAAGATCTTTTACTACCCCATTGTTTCTGATCTTGATTATATGATCAAAATTTAGGTGTCCAAGTCTCCTATGCCACAACCAACTTTCATCATATTTGCTTAAGTGACATTTTTTTCTTCTTCTTTTAACACATAGACATTATTTTTTGTTCTTATCCCTTTTGCAACCAGTTGTCCTGAACTCAAAGAATTTATTTTACAGTCTTTAGAAGTAAAAACAACTTCACATCCTTTGTCACAAACTTGACTGACACTTAGTAGATTATGTTTCAGACCATCTACAAACAACACATCTTGAGCTTTTTCTTTTCCATTACTCAAACTTACCATTTCTTTACCTTTTATTTTTCCTGGTGCATCATTTCCAAAAGTTACATTCCCTGACTTGCTTTCACTTAGAGTTGGAAACTTGCTTTTGTCTCCAGTCATATGTTTGGAACATCCATTGTCAATATACCATAGATTCTTTTGTCTTTGGGCTAATAACACTAATCTGCACTGGTCATCTTCTTTCTTCTTCCAAACCTTGAAATTTTCAGCAGCAAGATTCAGATCTGGCTTATAGTTTCTTAAGCGACAGTCTACAGCTTTATGCCCATAATTATGGCAGTTGTAAAATTCTGGTTCACTGAATAATAGATCATAACGATTGTTATGCTCATAACTGTTGTTGTGTTTCACCTGTGTCCTTCTCCCAATCATCACATGATTTATAGTCTGTGATTGTTTGTTGCTTGGCTGTCTCAATCTTCTTGAAAAACTTGATTGCTCATATCTAAATCTTAAAGAACAATTTATAGCTTTGTGACCAAAGTTAGAATAGAAAAAAAAATATCCATAGAAAAATACTTTGTACCTGGAAGAAGATTATGTTTTTCTTTCATTCCTTCTCGGTCACTGATTCTCTTTCTTTGTTCCTGTAGAGTGATTGTTGTCAATGTTTGAGGATTTGACAAACTTGATAGGTTTTGTATTACTTGGATGATCACTACTTGATCCTTCTTCATACCCCAAGCCAGCTTTCATTTGGGTTTCTTTGCTGATTTAGAATGGAGGTTAATCCTTCTGAAGCTTTAATACTTGACAGAGTTTGGTGATACAATGCCTTAAACTTCTCCATCTCTTTTCTTGTTTTCACTACTTCTTCTAAGGCTTCACACCTTGCTTTCTTCTTTGATAACTGTTGTTTCGGAATGTCCTCGATTTTCTTTGCCTCTTCTAATTCCACTTTTAGCAGGGAAAAGTCTTCATCAGGTTTTTTAGCTCATTTCTTGAACTGTATCAACAATTGTTTTTTCTTTCTCTTCTTAAGTCTGAGTCTATCAATCTCTTCCAAAGCGCTGATCAACTCTCTTTCCAAGTCAACCACAGCTTCTTCATCATTATCATCACTGCCTTTGCTTTTATTATCATAATCCTCTTTGGCCATAAGCATGAAGTCATTTACCTTATCTTCACAGGAAGAGTCATTATCGGTGTCTTCTGAGGAGTAATCATTGTTTACACATAAACTTTTCTTTCTATCAAATCTTTTGGATTTGTACTTCTGTTCACCTTCAGAGTTCCGGTCCTTCTTGTGTGGACACTTATTTGCAAAGTGAACTATCTTACCAAAGTTAAAACATTTGAGGGGAAGCTTGCCTTGATATTTTCCTGATCCTTTCTTTAACCTTCTCACAAATTTTGCCTCAATATCATCTAAATCTGAATCAGTATCCTTGTCTTCTTTAAAAGATGTTTTTCTAGTAATGGATTTATCTTTGTTGATTCTCATTTCATATGTAGTTAAAGTTCCTAGGATTTGATCAATGGACAGAGTTTTAAGATCATTTAGTTCTTCTATTGCAGAGACTTTTGGATTAAATTTATCAAGCAAAGATCTTAAAATATTTTGAACTAAAATTGATTCTTCAATCTTCTCACCAAGACCCTTCATGGCATTGACAAGTTCATCAACTCTTAAAAAATACTTGCTAACTGTTTCATCTTCATTCATATTTAGTTTTTCAAACTTGAACCTAAATGTTTGAAGTTTGGCATCTTTTACTTTCTCATTTCCTTCATAGCTGCTAATAAGTTTATCCCACATTTCTTTGGCAGTTTGAAGATGCATCACCTTTACAAACTGGGCTTCTGCAAGTCCATTCAAGATAGCATTCATTACCTTAGCATTAAATCTATATTCTAACTTATCATCCTTGGAAGCTATCACAAAAGGCTTTATGTATCCAGTCTCTACTACATCCCAAACATCAACACCTAAGGCCATTAGGTATGTTCTCATTCTAACCTTCCAGAAGACAAAATTTGTTTCATCAAACAAAGGAGGCTTAGTGGCTGAAGTCCCTTCATGACTTGTCATGTTTAAGCTTACAAATCTACCTTTAGATAAAAGGAACTTGCTCTGATACCAATTGTTGGACAACTGAGAGGGGGGGGTGAATTAGTTGTTACCGTGCTTAAACAATTATGATTATTTTAAACTCTTTGGAGAGCACTTAATGACAATCACAATAATGCAGGGAGGTAAGCAATAGAACATTCGACATCAGTCACACATATGAAATATACAGAGACAGATATTTCCTGAGGAAACCCATAAAGGGAAAAAACCTCTTCTTCTTGGTATGATACGTAATATTTACATTCTGTACATTATCATACATATGAGATCCAACTCATTGTGAGGCTACAACCTCTGTTTTGCAAGCTGCAACTTGCTGAGAGCACCAACTCTCTGTTTTCTCTAGCACCTACTAGAAGGAAGCTCCAACTCCCTGGTTTCTCTAGCACCCACTAGAAGGAAGCACCAACTCCCTGGTTTCTCTAGCACCCACTAGAAGGAAGCAACAAATCCCTAAGTGTTCCAGCATCAACTGCATGGAAGCACCAACTTCCAATCACATAGGCACCAACTTGTATAACAGAGAACAATAGTTCTCCCTTGCACCACCTTGCCACCCTGGTTTCTCTGGCCACAACTAGATGGAAGCTACAACTCCTTGTGTTCAAGCACCCACTTGAACCTCTAAGGACAACAGTCCTCCCTAACACCTCCCTACCACCCTAAAATATAAAGTTTGCTATATATAAATTTATCACAGTGATACAATATTTATCAATGGCTTACTGGTCTCATCACTGTTCTGCTACACTTCTTTGCTCTACCTACATCAATGTCTTCCTGCACCCCTTCCTTACTCTTTATGTTCTTCTTCCTTTCATGCTCTATGCGCCATGTCCCTTCTATGCACCATTCCTCTTCTGTGCATTTCAGCTGCTACACTCTGCCTCCTTCTACACACCTGAATCACTCTCAACAACACCCAATCTCTTCTTTGTTCTGCATTTTTATTCTCTTTGTGCATCTTTTGCATCCTCTATTCACAATGCTTCTGCATGCTCTACACCCCACCATTGTTCTCCACATCGGGATATACACTGCCACTCCACATCACCACCGCTTCACTCCCTCGAGCGTCAACACACTCTTTCTATTCTACATGTTCTCCTCGTGTCGAGTCCTCTTCCTGATCATCATGGAAATTCCTCATCTTTTCTGGCAGTTATACCCATGCGTTCATCATCACTGGGTGTTATGTTGAGATTCCTTAGCCTCTCCAGTAGTCGAGACTCTTCGCCTTCTCTATCACAGTCGAGCTCATTCCCTCTATTGCAGTTCCAGGCTCCAACAGTCTTACATCTGCCAATAGCTTCTATGAACAGTCTTCATGCCACTGGAAGATGCCTCTAGACTCTTCATCTTCTCTGGTGATCATCCTGAAGTCTCTTCGAGTCCTCTGACAGAAACCATCCGTCGTTTCTAGTAGTTACACTGTGAACCTATTGAGCCTTGTGCCTTTGGCACCTTTCACCTTTCCTTTCACATGTGGCCTTAGGCGGTGACCACACGCCTGTTCAGAAGGTGATTTTGTGACTCGTGTTTCATGGATCTGGGGATGAGGTATCTCGACTCTCCAAGTCGCGATCTACGAAATGGAGCTTGGTTGCACTAGCTCCTTCCTCCATCTTCCATAGATGTGACCACTGGCTATGACCACAACCTTATTCGAAACTGCATTTCGCAATTTCACGTTTCGTGAATTTGTTGCAAGTCACTCTAACTCTTCCAACTCTCGATCATGAAATGGAGCCTTGCAACTTGCAAGCTCCTTCCTTCACATGCCCATAGTTGTGACCAAGTGTTTATCCATAAAGTGCTTTCGCAATTTTGCATTTCGACATTCCTACATTTCGACATTCCTATGGAGAAGTATCTCGACACTCCAAGTCACAAACCCCGAAATGATCGACGTCTTGCATTTCACAACTTCGGGACTCTTGTGATGAAGAGTCTCGACTCTTGACTCCTCCAGCTCCCGATATATGAAACTCCAAAATGGAGTCAGATCAACGGTCCACAATCTTGATGATTCGACGGTCCAGATCTTTTCGTGATTTCGCATATTGCAAGTTCCTTCCGTGAGTTGCTTCCTTGACTCCTCCAACTCCCGGTATCCGAAACTCTGTAATGGAGTCAAATCAATGCTCCACAATATTGATGATTCGACGGTCCAGATCTTTCTTTGATCAACGACTCAGATTAAGTCGTGGTTTAGCATTTTGCGATTTCGACATTCTTGTCATGAGTGTTCTTGACACCTCCAATTCCTGGTATCCGAAACTCCGAAATGGAGTCAAATCAACGTATTTCGGCATTTCGCATTTCACCGTTTCCGCACTCTTGTCGTGACTTTCCTTGACACCGTCAACTCCCGGTATCTGAAACTCCGAAATGGAGTCAGATCAACGTATTTTAGCATTTTGCATTTCACCATTTTGACATTCTTGTCGTGAGTGTCCTTGACACCTCCAACTTCTGGTATCCAAAACCCCGAAATGTCGTGGTTTCACATTTTGCAATTTCATCATTCTTGTCGTGAGTTTCTTCCTTGACTCCTGTAGTTTTCGCTTCTGATCTTGCCATGCGATATTTGTTGTGTTGTTGGTCTTGATCTTTGCCATCAATGACAAACATGCATACTCTACCTATGTTTGAAAAACATGCCAACAACAATATACCTGGTTATCTTTTTTCCATAATCACATCTATTTCCTGGTTGTGCTCGATATTCGCCAAGTCTTTCATTGCCCAACAGATCAGTTCAAGACTTCAGGGACTGAGAGTGTGTGTTATGAGATTACAATGGTCAACCATCTGTGCATATCTAGGAACATCTCTAGCCATGCCCTAGTTCATTTTTCGCATTTTGAAAGTCATGGACAATCATGGTTACAATTTCTCTTCGCAAAGGCTTCAAAGAGTAACAGGTTCAGTTATGTCAGTGAGGAGTCCTCCTTTCCTGTTCTCTTACCTTTTTCTTCAATCTTCCTATCAAAATTATTCACTCCTATTGGTATTATCAAGGCTACCATGAATATATATATATATAACTTTCTGGATTGGTGTAGGCCTGATCTCATATTTTGCAAATAATGCAGAGGATTTCCAAATAATTTTTTGGGTATATTTCACCTTGCAAAACAATGACCAACATCTATGTCAAGATTTACAGTGATGTTACAGAGCCAAGCTCTTCCTTTTCTTCAAGATTTCAAACATGGTTGTTACATGAAGATTCCTCCACAAATCATGTTTATAACTCTTTTATGTTCTTGAATCAATCCACTTCTAATACATAGAAATGATGGAAGTTTTTTTGAAATTATATCGATTTTAACATATATAGATGGTAGGGACAATTGTGGTTGCAGTGGTATACACGTTAATTGCATAACTCTACACAAATCTAGAGCCATGTGGTGGCTTCTCTCTGATATGGCGATCCCAACTCGACGCCAGGGAAGGGTAGTAGATGGCTAATCCATCCTGCAACAGAGTGGCACATCTCATGGGCATATTTCATTCAGGAATCTCCACCGGATTTAGGTTTACGTTGCTCGAAGGGAGTAAATTAGCCAAATCTTGCACCAAGAGAGGCCAGGTCTAGGAGTTCTACGACGAACCTTGCATAAAATTTATTATGAGCTTTTACAGATTACTTTATATTTTACCTTCAGAATATGCTATGATGTAATATTTTCTATTGCTCCTTTAGATGATGGACACCACAACAGTGGAGCTTGATAGGAAGAATAAACCTGCTTGCACGTACTGTGAGATACACGTCTTGCCCTTCACAAAGATGAACATGATTTCAAGAATAATAATGTTGCCATCTATTGCTACTAATTTGATTTCAGAGATAATTGATGTTTGATCTCATGAGTCTCTTAGCCTGTCTCCACTAAGGAAAAGCGAGGAAGCAAGACTCACTGGTGTCAAGTCACATTTACAATTACTCAGTAGATTGTCCTTGCAATGGATGCACTCGTGTGCACTAGAGTAGCCAAACAATGATTTTGGTGGGAGTAGCCAAACAATAATTTTCGTGGGGATATTATGGTGACATCAACATCTCATGGATACATTTCATTCATGAATCTTTACTAGATTTAGGTTTACACTACTCAAAGGGAGTAAATTAGCCATATCTTATATCAAGAAAAGCCTTTCCAACATATATAATCTTTCATTTTGTTCAATGTTCCTTTCCCAAAACCTATTTTGGGGTATTGTAGTATATTGGAAAATCATTTAAATGTATTTAAATGTGTTTGATTGTGTGTTTTATTATGAATTACTTTATACAAATTCAATGTCATTATAAAAATTTAGATTAAAAAATTATTATTAAACAATAATAATATTATTCGATTAAAAAATATTATGTATCATAATTATGGCATGTGATGATATATATTATATGTTAAAAAAATATTTTATTTTTATTAGGAAGAATCAATTATATATGTTTGATTGTGTTTTGAAATATTAATCAGTTTATACAAATTCAAAACCAATTTAAAATTTTATATTAAACACTAAATACATTAATTGATTAAAAAAAAATGATAAGTTACGATGATTTTCACATGTGATATATCAATAATTTATTGTTATTATATGCTTTAATGAGGTCAGAGATGTGTCATCCATTATAGTCCAGTATGGGGAGAAGTTGTCACTTGATAGAGCTCAATTAAAAAAGTCTCTTCAATTAAAAGTTCAATTAATAAAAACAAAAATTACACATACTATTATATATATATATCATATTTACCATTATTTTAGTAATTTTACTATTATTATTATTTATATTTATTACTTATATTACTTTAATATTTAATATTTATTATTACTATTTACTTTAGTATATTTATTATTACTATTAGTATATTTATTTTTGTCCATCATTAATAATATGTATTATATGTGTTTTTTAAACTTTTGTCATAAATACACTAGTAACATTTGTTGTGAACACAAAAACAATTTGTGCATAACATAAAATTATAATTTTTTTTTTATGTAATAATCTTCTTCATATATATAAAATAATATCTAGTATTTAACCAAACACATTTTCATATAGTTGAAATTTGCAATTATAAAAATAATTCAACGAAACTTGGGAATGGTTGTTGTAAAAATAATAACAAAAGTTATGGATCGCACAATTTGAAATAATTATAGTTATTAATATAATGAAATAATAAATATTATTGAATTATTTTGGATTTGTTTTTTTAAATAACAACTACTAGTGCTTTTTAAAATAGAAATATATATATGGATATGAACAAATTTTTTATTTGTTAGTCAAATTGAGGTTTTCAAAAATTAAGTGAACATTAATGACTTGTAAATTTAAAAATTGTTGACGTTAAAAATGAAAAAAAAACAAGTAAATACCTCTGATCTATCAAACGACAAGAGGGATCAAATCTGTTGAGCTGCAAACCTTTAACATTTTCTCAAGTTTTTCACTGTAAAAAATGTTTGCATCTCCAAAGATTTGATCCTTCTCGGTGCTCGATAGATCCGAGGTTAAGATAAATCTATGTTGGTATTAAAAATTGTTTATCGCCAACACCAATGTCTATGCTTGAATGTGACTACAAGGGTCGATGAGGATTGGTTAATGCTCATTTCACCGTAAGTTGTCCGTAAAGGATTTCGCTAACTAACGTTCATCATCAATGCAATTATAAATATGTGTGAGATGTGAGGCCAGACAAAACGGTGTAGCAACTTATTGTATTGTACATAGGTGACAATGGCGATTGAGTTGGGATCTGAGAGGCCACTTGATCTAGATTATTTTCGACATGAAATGAGAGTGAAGATATAATAAATAAATATACTGAGATATCTCATATATCCAATCATATAACATAAATGTATCAGATATGCAACCATAAACACAGAGATAGAGTAATACACAATTTTCTATTAATGAGTGAAAATGTAAAAAGACTAGAAAAATACAAAGTGAAAGACTCGCTAGAATGGTGGAAGCTTATCTCTCAGAAGGGATGTGTCTGCTACTCGCATTTGTAAGAAGATGATTTTACAATGAGGCTCAAAAGGCCTTTTTATCATAAATAAAATACAAAACCCTAACCTCGAAAGATAAAAAGCCAACAGTTTTGTGGACCCCATTTTGGGTAGTTTGGTGTATCAACTTCCTAGGGGCGTAACTTTGGCATACGATCTCCTTTTGGGGAAAACGATAGATACTTGGAAAGATATCGTTGAGGAGATTCATTTTGGGGGATCAAACAGAGCCTTTTCCTATCATTGGGAAGCTCGATCTCGAAAAACCTTAATTTAGGCACTCAAAATAGCCCTAGAAATTAAAAACTGCTAAAAATATTAAATTGCCAAAATTGTTAGAAAATTGTTTTGAGTGAGTTGGAAAAGGTGGGTGGCCACCAATATCCACTTGGATCAATCCTCCCTCCTCAGGAATAAATGTTCTCCATTGCGTTGAGTTCCCGAGGGAGAGGGAAAAGAGTTTAATGAATCTGCATCTTGATGAGCTGCTTTCCTTGTTGGAAATTTGCATTGCTTAGATTTTTGAAGGTTTTCATGAACCTGTGGCTGGAAGGGTTGGACCTTTTTAACCAGTCTGGATACATGATATGTCTGTGTGAAAAAAAAATCTTTGCACTTTGCTACAATCTTGTCGACCTGCTTCTGTTGGATAAAAGGTGCTTGGGCCAAGGCTATAGTGGTTACAGTATCCTTTTGTTCACCTTTTGAATAGATTATAAAGAAGCTAAATTTTGTAGTATGAGATACTACCTTGCGACACTATTTATGTGGGACATTATTCGGAACCACCTTTTGTATTTTGTAGAGATGATCCCCTAGAGTAACAATAACACTACAGGGTCGAGAATCATAGATAGCATGACGCTTCCACATATATGGATGGCCCAAGAGAACATCACAGACATCCAGTGGCGAAACATCACATAATACCTCATCCTTGAAGGGTTGGATGTCGTATGACAATTGACATTGCTGGCTGGCATGGAGAGCTCGTCCCTGGTGAAGCCACCCAATGTTGTATGGCTGTGGGTGTGGTGTTGTCGACAATCCCAACAGTTTGATGACCTCTGCTGAGATGAGGTTCCTATGGCTTCCACTATCAACAATAAAATGCAGTGGAGTCCCCTTAATGCACATCTGTGAATGAAAAATTTGTTCCCCCTCTTCAGAATTTGTTGGTTCTTCTAGTTGAATTTTTGCGGTCACGACAATAGAAGTGGGGTCTGTGTCGATGATCTGTCTTCTATCAATAATTTCTGAATTAGATTCTAAATCAGGGTTCGAATTCTTGTCTTTGATTTAAGCCGCCAATGACTATTTTGAGTGACATTCATTGGTGTTATGCTAGGGGATTTTATGGAAATCACACCATTTTCCGGTGTCCTTCTTCGTCTTCCTGTGACCCTTCTTTTCCTGTGGCTTAGAATGGTTTTTAGTAAGCTGTTTGTTAGGTTCATCTTTATCATATTTTGGTTTTTGCGGATTTGCAGACTCGAACTCCCATTTGTTCTGGTGCTTAAATTTCTGTTCGATTTTAACAACATATCGATAAGAAACACCGAGTGATGAGATGTCCAGAAAATCCATTTCAGTTTGGATGTATCTGTGTAGAACCCCACGATATTTCAGAACCAAATGTCATTCAGAGTCTTTGATACCCAACTTGGTGTGCAAGGTATGGAAGGTATTGGTGAACTCTAAAACTGCTTGGCCCCTCTCTTGTCGTAGTGTGGTCCATCTCATATACTGCTCCTCATAGTTTCCAACAGGATAATATTGTTTCTTTACTACGTCCACAAAAAACTCCCAAGTGGGATCGACCACATATATTCGAGACTCTTATGTGGAACTTTTCTCCCAGTAAGTTTCCCACCAATGTTTGACATGGGGGAAAGCTTTAAGAAGTGCGAAGATGATATTTTCCCTATCTAAAAAATGGTGTACAAAGAAATAACCTTCTAACAGATTTAATCATTTGTCTCTGGCATCCGCATCTATCTGACCTTCAAATACAGGAATATCAAAATTAACTTGTACCTTGAAAGGAGAGTTGCTTGCAAAGTGGTTTTTTTTTTAAGATGTGTCTATTGCTATTGGCAGGTGTTGAAGGATGTGGGAAAAATTATCCATCATTTCGTCTCTCTGTTGCATGAGACCTTTCTCAAGCAACAGATTGATAGAATCGTCTACTCTGTCATTTTTCTTTTCTTCTACCATGGAAGGTTTCTTGGGCATGCGAGAGAAATTTTCTTCAAGAGAGACAAGATCGAGACCCAAATTGCTATACTCAAACATCGTCGGGGACATGCACTAAAAAAAAAAATGATCAAGAGCAACTTGCTCTGATACCACTGATCCAGATTATTTTCAGCACAAAATGAGAGCGAAGATATAATAAATAAATATACGGATATATCTCATATATCCAATCATATAACATAAATGTATCAAATATGCAACCATAAATACAGAAATAAAGTAATACACAATTTTCTATTAATGAGCAAAAATGTGCAAAGACTGTAAAAATACAAAGTGAAAGACTCGCTAGAATGGTGGCTTCTTATCTCTGAGAAGAGATGTGTCCACTACTCGCATTCGCAAAAGGATGATTTTACAATGAGGCTCCAAAGGCCTTTTTATTGTAAAGAAAATCCAAAACCCTAACCCCGAAATATGAAAAGACAACATTTTTGTGAACCCTGTTTTGGGTAGTTTGGTGTATCAACTTCTCGGGGGCGTAACTTTGGCATACAATCTTCGTTTGGGGTGCATGATAGATCATTGGAAAGGTATCATCAAGGAGATTCATTTTGGGGGCTCAATCACAACCTTAAAATAACATAAAGAAACTCGATCCCAAAAAACCTTCATTTAGGCCCTCAAAATGGGCTCGAAAGTTAAAAACTGCTAAAAATAGTAAATTGCCAAAATTGCCAGAATTTTTTTTTGAGCGAGTTGGAAAAGGTGGGTGGCCACCGATATCCATATGGATCAATCCTCCCTCCTTAGGAAGAAATGGTCTCCATTGCATTGAGTGCCTGGGGGAGAGGGAAAAGAGTTTGTTGAATCTCCATCTTGATGAGCTACTTGTCATGTTGGAGAAGTTGTGTTGCTTAGATTTTTGAAGGTTTTCACAAACCTCTCACTGGAAGGGTTGGAGATTTTTAACCAGTCTGGATACATGATATGTATTCTTTCATAAATAATCTTTGCGCATTTTTGTAGTCTTGTTGACTTTCTTCTGTTAGATAGAAGGTGCTTGGGCCAAGGCTGTAGTGGTTGCAGTATCCTTTTCTTCACCTTTTGAACAAATTGTGAAGAAACTAAATTTTGTAGTATGAGATACTAGCTTGCGACACTATTTAGGTGGGACAGTAGTTGGAACCACCTCTGGTATCCTGTAGAGATGACCCCCCAGAGTAAAAATGACACTATGGGGTCGTGACTCATTGATAGCATGGTGCTTCCACATATATAGCTGGCCCAAGAGAACATCACAGACATCCAATGGGGCAAAATCACATAATACCTCATCCTTGAAGGGTTGGATGTCGTATGACAATCAAAATTGTTGGCTAACATGGAGATCCTGTCCCTAGAGAAGCTACCCAATGTTGTATGGTTGTGGGTGTGGTTTTGTCGACAATCCCAACTGTTTAATGACCTCTTTTGAGATAAGGTTCTTCTGGCTTCCACTATCAACAATAACATGTAGTAGAGTTCCCTTCACCCATATCTATGAATGAAAAAGGAGCTCCCCCTATTTAGGATTTGTTGGTTCTTTTGGTTGAATTGTTGTGGACACGATAATAGCAGTGGGTTTTGTGTCGATGATCTGTCTTCTATCAGTATTTTCTGAATTAGGGTCCAGCTCCTTGTCTTTGATTTCGGCCACCAATGACTATTTTGAGAGACATTCATCGGTGTTGTGCTAGGGGATTTTGTGGAAATTGCAGCTTTTTTTGGTGTCCTTCTTTGTATTCCAGTGACCCTTCTTTTTCTGTAACTTAGACTAGTTTTCAGGAAGTTGTTTGTTAGGGCCATCTTTATACTACTTTAGTTTTTTCGGATTTGAAGACCCGAACTCCCGTTTGTTTTGGTGCTTAGATTTTTTCTTGATTTTAACAACATATCTATAAGCAACATCGAGTGATGAGATGTCCAGAAAATCTATTTTAGTTTGGATGTACCTGTGTAGAGCCCCACGATATTTCAGAACCAAATGTCGTTTGGAGTCTTTGATACCCAAATTGGCGCACAAGGTATGGAAGTTATTGGTGAACCTCGAAACTGCTTGGCCCCTCTCTTACCGTAGTGTGGTCCATCTCATATACTGCTCTTCATAGTTGCCAACAAGGTAATACTGTTCCTTTACTGCGTCCACAAAAAAATCCCAAGTGGGATCGACCCCATAAATTCCAGACTCTTTTGTGGAACTTTGCTCCAAGTAAGTTTCCCACCAATTTTTGACATGGGGGAGAGATTTAAGGAGTGCGAAGGTGATATTTTCCCTGTCTGAAAAATGGTGAACAGAGAAATAATATTCTAACATATTTAACAATTTGTCTCTGGCATACACATCTATCTGGCCTTCAAATACAGGAATATAAAAATTAACCTATACCTTGAAAGGAGAGGTGCTTGAAAATTGGTTGTTTTCTAAAGATGCGCTTGTTTCTATCGACAGGCGTTGAAAGATGTGGGATAAATTCTCCATCATTTCATCCCTCTATTGCGTGAGAACTTGCTCAAGCAACATATTGATAGAATCATCTGCTCCGTCATTTTTATTTTCTTCTGCCATGGAAGGTTTCTTACACATGTAAGAGCAATTTTATTCAAGAGAGACAAGATCGAAACCAAAATTTCTATACTCAGACCTCATCAGGGACATGCACTGAAAAAAAAATGATCAAGAGCAGCCTGCTCTGATACGACTGATCTGGATTATTTTTGACACAAAATGAGAGAGGAGATATAATAAATAAATATACAGAGATATCTCATATATCCAATCATATAACATAAATGTATCAGAGATGTAACCATAAAAACAAAGATACAATAATACACAATTTTCTATTAATGAGCGAAAATGTACAAAGACTGTAAAAATACAGAGTGAAAGACTCTCTAGAATGGTGGCAACTTATCTCTGAGAAGAGATGTGTCCTCTAATCGCATTAGAAAGAAGATGATTTTATAATGAGGCTCCAAAGGCCTTTTTATCATAAAAAAAATCCAAAACCCTAACCCTGGAAGATGAAAAGCCAACAATTTTGTTGACCCCCTTTTGGGTAGTTTGGTGTATCAACTTCCCGAGGGCGTAACTTTGGCATGCGATCTTTGTTTGGGGCACATGATAGCTCATTGGAAAGGTATTGTCTAGGAGATTCATTTTGGGGGCTCAATCTGATCTTCCGACTATCATTGAGAATATCGATCCCAGAAAACCTTCATTTAGGCCCTCAAAATGGCCTCGAAAGTTAAAAACTGTTAAAAATAGTAAATTGCCAAAATTACCAGAAAATTGTTTTGAGCGAGTTGGAAAAGGTGGGTGGCCACTAATATCCACCTGGATCAACACTCCCTCCTTAGGAATCAACGGTATTCATTTCTTTGAGTTCCCGGGGGAGAGGGAAAAGAGTTTGTTGAATATGCATCTTGATGAGTTGCTTGCCTTGTTGGAGAAGGTTTTCACGAACTTGAGGCTGGAAGGGTTGGACCTTTTTAACCAGTCCGGATACATGAGATGTCTGTGTTCATAAATAATTTTGTGCTTTGTTGTAGACTTGTCGACTTTCTTCCGTTGGATAGAAGGTGCTTGGGCCAAGGCTGTAGTCGTTGCAGTGTCCTTCTGTTCACCTTTTGAACAGATTGCGAAGAAGCTAAATTTTGTAGTATGAGAAACTACCTTGCGTCATTGTTTAGGTGGGACAATAGTCAGAACCACCTCTGGTATCCTATAAAGATGACCCCCCAGAGTAACAATAACACTACATGGTTGAGACTCATAGATATCATGGCGCTTCCACATATATGGTTGGCCCGAGAGAACATCACAGACATCCATTAGGGAAACATCACATAATACCTCATCCTTGAAGGGTTGGATGTCGTATGCCAATCGACACTGCTGGATGACATGGAGATCTCTTCCCTAGTGAATCCACTCAATGTTGTATGGTTGTGAGTGTGGTGTTGTCGAAAATCCCAACTATTTGACAACCTCTGCTGAGATGAGGTTATTTTAGATTCCACTATCAACAATTAAATGAAGCAGAGTCCCCTTCACCCACATCCGTGAATGAAAAAGGTGCTCCCCCTCTTCAAGATCTGTTGGTTCTTCTGGTTGAATTGTTGCAGTCGCGAAAATAGTAGTGGGGTTTGCATCGATGATCTATTTTATGTCAGTATTTTCTAAATAATATTGTGAATCAGGGTTCGGCTCCTTGTCTTTGATTTCGGACACCAATGGATATTTTGACCGACAGTCATTGGTGTTTTTCTAGGGAATTTATTGGAAATCACACCATTTTCTGGTGTCCTTCTTCATCTTCTCGTGACCCTTCTTTTCTTATGTCTTAGACCGGTTTTCAGGAAGTTGTT
Organism: Picea engelmannii; assembly: GCA_009831015.1. Taxonomy (NCBI): domain Eukaryota; kingdom Viridiplantae; phylum Streptophyta; class Pinopsida; order Pinales; family Pinaceae; genus Picea; species Picea engelmannii. Next base: position 120,963 of record ML808217.1, on the reverse strand, counting down.
TGTTAGGGTCGTCTTTATCATACTTTGGTTGTTGTGGATTTGCAGACCCAAACTCCCGTTTTTTTTGGCGCTTAAATTTATACTTGATTTTAACAACATATCGATAAGTAATACTGAGTGATGAGATGTCCAGAAAATACATTTCAGTTTGGATGTATCTGTGTAGAGCCCCATGGTATTTCAGAACCAAATGTCATTCAGAGTCTTTGATACCCAACTTGGTGCGCAAGGTATGGAAGGTATTGGTGAAATCTGGAATTGCTTGGCCCCTCTCTTTCCGCAGTGTGGTCCATTGCATATATTGCTCCTCATAGTTTCCAACAAGGTAATATTGTTCCTTTACAGTGTCCACAAAAAAATCCCAAGTGGGATCGACCCCATATATTATAGACTCTTCTATGGAAATTTTCTACCAGTAAATTTCCCATTAATGTTTGACATGGGGGAGATATTTAAGGAGTGCGAAGGTGATATTTTCCCTGTTTGAAAAATGGTGAACAAAGAAATAAACTTCTAACATATTTAACCATTTGTCTCTAGCATCCACATTTATCTGACCTTCAAATATGGGAATATCAAAATTAACATGTACCTTGAAAGGAGAGGTGCTTGCAAAGTGTTTGTTTGTTGAATATGCACATTTTTCTATCGGTAGGCATTGAAGGATGTGGGAAAAATTCTCCATCATTTCATCCCTCTGTCACGTGAGAGCTTGCTCAAGCCACATATTGATAGAATCGTCTACTCTGTCGTTTTTATTTTCGTCTGCCATGGAAGGTTTCTTGGGCATGCGAGAGAAATTTTATTCAAGAGATATAAGCTCGAGACCCAACTTTCTATACTCGAACATTGTCGGGTTTTTTCACTAAAAAAAAAAAATCAAGAGCAGCCTGCTCTAATACCACTGATCCAGATTATTTTCGACACAAAATGAGAGCGGATATATAATAAAGAAATATAAAGAGATATCTCATATATCCAATAATATAACATAAATGTATAATATATGAAACTATAAAGACAGAGATACAGTAATACACAATTTTCTATTAATGAGCGAAAATGTACAAATATTGTAAAAATACAGAGTGAAAGACTCACTAGAATGGTGGCAGCTTATCTTTGAGAAGAGATGTGTCCACTACTCATATTCACAAGAAGATGATTTTACAATGAGGCTCCAAAGGCATTTTTATCACAAATAAAATCCAAAACCCCAACCCTGGAAGATGAAAAACCAACAGTTTTGTGGACCCCATTTTGGGTAGTTTGGTGTATCAACTTCCCGGGGGCGTAACTTTGGCATATGATCTTCATTTGGGGCACATGATAGTTCATTGTAAAGGTATCATCGAGGATATTCATTTTGGGGGCTCAATCAAATCCTATGGCAATATTTGAGAATTTATATCCCAAAAAACCTTCATTTAGGACCTCAAAATGGCCCCGGAAGTTAAAAACTGCTAAAAATAGTAAATTGCCAAAATTGCGAGAAAATTGTTTTGAGTGAGTTGGAAAAGGTGGGTGGCCACCGATATCCACATGGATCAGAACTTATGGAATGACTTAAGTTTTGTATGAAACTCTTTGCAACTCTACTTGCATTAGATGGGGCATGGAGCTTCTTCATCAGGGGAAGAAACTGGAAGCTGCCCCTGAGCCCATTCTCTCTTCCCATCATCTAAAACCTTCACATGCTTGGAGAAATTCCATACCAAGCACTGAAAAATATTTCTCTAAAATTTGGGCCTATCATGTCTCTTCGACATGTATCCTCTCTAACCTTAGTCATCTCTTCTCCTGATATGGCCATAGATTTTCTCAAGACTCATGATCTGGTTTTCACAAGCAAACCTCTGGTCATGGCTACAAAGTGTTTGTGGTCATGTGAAGAGGAAATTCAACCTGTGCTAGTTCACATAGGTGAAGTTCACAAGGAGATTCTTCGTGAGGAACTCTTGTAAATGTCAAAAGATACCTCCTGTAACTATCAGATAAACTCAATTGTGACAGAGAAGTCGAAGGGTCATACTCATAGAGAAGCAAAATAATCTTAGGAAAATTACCACTGATGATGAACATATTGTGGATAACTGCCAGAGAAGGTGAAGAGTTGCGTGCACGATGTGGGGCATTTTTTTTTTGGGTTAGTTATTCATGCGGGTAGAAGTAGGTTGTGTGTATGATCTGACGAGTATATAAGAGGCACAACATATAGCATGCAGAAGGAGCACATAACATAAAACAAAAAAAGATATAGAAGTGGAAAAGGGCATAGAAGTTGAAGAAGGCAGAGGAGACTCAGATCTGTAACAGATCAGATCAGAGACAAATCAAGTAAGTAAGTTTTGTAAGATTCAATCAGGGTGGTGGGGTGGTGCTAGGGAGGGTTGTGGTCCTTGGTTATTCAATTTGGTGCTTGAATACTGGGAGTTGGTGCTTCCATCTGGTTGGTGCTAGAGAAACCTAGGAGTTGGTGCTTCCATCTAGTTGGTGCTAGAGAAATCCGAGAGTTGGTGCTCTCTGCAAGTTGTATCTTTCTATCAGAGGTAGTAGCCTCAGATTTGAGTTAGTTATTAAATACTATGATGTACATGAAAGTTGGAGCTTGACTGACATCCTAAGAAGAAGAGGTTTTCTCCCTTTATGGACTTCCTCGTGAAAATCAATGTCTCTGTGTATTCTGTGTGATTGATCAAATATTGTATATCTATGCATGTTAATTTATCAGCAAAACATTAAATAATAATCTAGAAATATTCAAAAAAGAACAAGAAAAGTTTCAAGATTATATATATAACTGATTCACCCCCCCCCTCTCAGTTATTTTTCCAACAATTGGTATCAGAGACGGTGCCTTTGATCAAAGGTAGATCCATAAGCTTGATCATGACTAGTCATGAAGGAAGTTCAACTAATAGAGTCCCTATGTTTGATGGAACAAACTTTTCCTTCTAGAAAATAAGGATGAGAACATATTTAATGTCCTTGGATGCTGATGTTTTTGATTTCGTTGAAACTGGATATGTGAAGCCTGTAGTCTTGGCCTCAAAAGATGAAAAGATGGAGTTTATATTTAACACAAAATAAATGAATGCCATCCTCAATGGACTTGTAGAAGCCGAGTTTGTCAAATTCATTCACTGTGATTCAACAAAAGTTATGTGGGACAAGATGATAAGTAGTTATGAAGGTAATGAAAAGGTGAAAGACACAAAACTTCAGACTCACAGACTGAAATTTGAGCAGTTAAAGATGGATGAAGACGAAACTATCAGTAAGTACTTATTACGTATAGAAGAACTTGTCAACACTATGAAAGGTCTATGTGAAATGATAGATGAATCTTTTCTAGTCTAGAAAATATTAAGATCTCTTCCTGATAGATTTAACTCAAAGGTCTCTGCTATAGAGGAAATAAATGACCTCAAAATGTTGACACTAGATCAACTTCTTGGAACCCTAACTACTTATGAAATGAGAATCACCAAAGGTAAATCCACTACAAGAGAAGCATCCTTTAAAGCAGAGAAAAATGCAGAATCTGATATAGATGAGATTGAAGCAAACTTTGTGAGAAGACTAACGAAAGGATCAGGAAAATACAAAGGTAAACTGCCCTTCAAATGTTTCAACTGTGGTAAGATAGGTCATTTTGCGATCAGACATATGGCAATGAAGAAAAGCATAAACACAAGAAGGTCTATAGAGAGAATAATTTTAAGAAGAAAAGCCTTTGTGTAAACACAATGATGACGATCCTTCAGATGATGAAGACAATGACTCTTCTATTGAAAGTAGAATAAATGATTTCATGCTAATATCCTTAGAATATATAAACACTGAAGATACAGGAAGTGAGTTCGTTGATTGTGAAGCAGTATTAGATCTTGAAGGAGAACTTGTCAGTGCCATGGAAGAGATTGATAGACTCAGAGAAAAGAAAACAAAAAAAAAACAGTTACTGCTCATGTCTGAGAAAACATGCAATGAACCATATGAAGAAATTGCTCTGTTGAAAGTTAAGTTAGAAGAATCTAAGAGGATTGAGGACATCCTCGCAGAACAATTAAAGGAATCCAAAACAAAAGGTGACAAAATGGAAGCTGAAGTAGTGTTTGTCAGAAAATATCTAGAGAAATCTCAAGCCTTATATCATCAAAATCTAACAAGTATTAAAGCCTCAAAAGGATTAGCCACCATTCTGAATCAACAAAGGAATCCAAAGTTGAAAACTGGTTTGGGTTATGAAGAGGGATCAAGTAGTGGTCCACCAAGAAACAAAGAATCCATCAAGTTTGTCAAATCTATTGACAACAACAAACCTGCAGAAACAAAGGAAGATAATCAGCCGCTAAGGAGGAGTGAAGAAAAAGGTACCAGAACTGAATCTGTAGAACAAAGAAATAATACACCTGATTCTCAAGGAAATCATCAGCATGGAAGAAATCGACCTTCTCAAAGAAGACATCCACTTTCCAGGTACAAAGATTTTTTCTATGGATATTGTTTTTACTGTTCTAACTTTGGCCACAAAGCTGTAAATTGTTCGTTAAGATTTAGACATGAGCAATAAAGACACCCAAGGAATAAATATCTTCCACAAAAAATAATGAGACATCCAATTAACAAACAAACATAGACTACAAATCATGCGATGGTTGGGAAAAGGACGGAGATTAAGCATAACAATCGTTATGATCCTTTATTCAATGAACTAGAATGTTACATCTGCCATAATTATGGGCATAAAGATGGAGATTGTCGCCTAAAGAGCTATAAGCCAGTGTCAAATCACAGAGCTGAAAACGTCAATGTTTGGAAAACGAAAGAAGATAACAAGTGTGGATTAGTGTTGGCAGCTCAAAGACAAAAGAACCCCTGGTATCTTGAGAGTGGATGCTTCAGTCATATGACAGGTGACAAAAGTAAGTTCCTATCACTCAAAGAAAGAAAATCAGGAAATGTGACCTTTGAAAATGATGTTCCAGGAAAGATCAGAGGTAAAGGTATAGTAAGCTTAGGTAATGGAACACACAAAGATCAAGATGTATTATTTGTTGATGCATTAAATCATAATCTTTTTAGTATTAGTCAGGTGTGTGACAGAGGATGTGAAGTCACTTTCACTGCCAAAGATTGTAAAATAAGTACAATGAAAACAGGAGAGATGATTGCAAAAGGGATTAGAACTGAAAAAAATGTCTATGCTCTGAGGGAAGATAAGGAGGAATGCCATTTAAGCAAATTGGATGAAAGTTGGTTATGGCACATAAGGCTTGGACACCTGAATTTTGATCATATTATCAAGCTGAATAATGAAGGTGATGTGAAATATCTTCCAATAATATCTAAGCCTCATAACTTTGTATGTGAATCCTATCAAATGGGGAAGATGACTCGTGCTCAATTCAAATCGAAGAGTTTCACATCTTCAGAGAAACCACTTCAAATTATTCATATGGATCTGTGTGAACCATTGGGAAAGGAAGGAACTGGAGGAGAACATTACTTTATGTTGGTCATTGATGACTTCTCCAGACTTAAGTGGGTTGCTTTCTTAGAGAAAAATATGATGCATTTGAGAAGTTCAAAAAGTTTAAGGCATTAGTTGAGAATCAGACAGGAAGGAAGTTAAAGGTAATTCACTAAGACAGGGGGGGAATTTCTGTCAAGATATTTCAAAGAATTTTGTGACAGACATGGAATTAAAAGAGAATATACTATTCGAGGTACTCCTCAACAAAATGGAGTTGTAGAATGCCAAAATAGATAAATTCAGCAGATGGCAAGGGATATGATGAGTTAAAGGGACATTTCACAAGCCTTCTGGGTGGAGATTGTTCACATGAATTTTCATATTCTAAAGAAACGCATCTAAGTCCGAACAGTGATAAAACTCCATATGAGTTGTGGTTTGGTCGACCTGCATCAATCAAGCACTTCAAAGCATTTGGAAGTAAATGCTACATCAAAAATAATGTTGATCATCTGGGAAAATTTGATGGTAGAGTTGATGAAGGTATCTTCTTAGGATATGCAACGAACAGTAAAGGATACAGAGGCTTTAACAAAAGAATGCATAAATTAGTAGACTGTATTGATGTTTGAATTGATGAAGAAGCTCCTCTAAAAGATCAACAAAGAATAAGAGCCAAGTCATATGAAGAAGAGGATGAGGATAATGAAAATGAAGAACAACAAATCTCAGAGTCATAAGAAGATGATGAATCAGGTGGAGAAGAGACACCGAGACAAGAAGAGTCAATACAACAATTAGGATCAAATCCTTCCTCCAGAATTACTCAAAAGAATCATCCTACAAGTCAGATAATTGGTGAGAAAGACAAAGGTGTACAAACTAGGAGAAGGATAACCAAAGACATCGAGCAATCACATATAGCATTCATATCCATGGTGGAACCCAAAAACTTTAATGAAGTCAGTAAGGATGTAAATTGGTTAAAAACAATGAATGAGGAACTAGATCAGATTGAAAAGAATGATACTTGGGAACTTGTTCCTAGGCCAACAAACAAAAATTTAATAGGATCCAAATGGGTCTACAAAAATAAGATGAATGAGCAAGGAAATATTGTAATAAATAAGGCTAGATTGATCTGCAAAGGGTATGCTCAAATAGAAGGATTGGATTTTGATGAAACATTTGCTCATGTAGCAAGATTAGAAGCTATTAGAATGTTTCTTTCCTATGCTTGTCATAAGAAGTTTAAATTCTACCAAATGGATGTCAAGTCATCTTTTCTAAATGGAGATCTAAAAGAAGAAGTCTATATGGAAGAACCAGAGGGTTTCCAACTGTCAGATAACCCTGACCTTGTCTGCAAGATGAAAAAACCCTTATATGGGTTGAAACAAGCTCCTCGTGCCTGATATTACAGATTGGATAAGTATCTTCAAGACAAAGGGTTCAAGAGAGGAACAATTGACTGTAATCTATATATCAAAACAAAGGATACTGATTTTTTCATTGTGTTGGTCTATGTAGATGACATCATCTTCGGAAGTAATAATGCTTCATTGGTACAATGGTTTGCTTCTGCCATGCAGTCTAAATTTAAAATGTCTATGATAGGGGAACTGCCATTTTTTCTTGGTCTGTAAATTACTCAGATTTCTGAAGGAATATTTCTTTCTCACAAGATATATCTAAGAGAAATGTTGAAAAGGTTTCAAATGGAAGATTCTACACCTATGAGCACACCTATGGTCACTGGATGAAAGTTAAGCAAGGATGATGACTCACCTGATGTTGATAAGAGTTCATATAGGTCTATGATAGGAAGCCTGTTGTACATCACAACATCTTGTCGAGACATAATGCATGTTGTTGGAATGGTAGGAAGGTATCAATCTGCACCTAAACAGAGTCATTTGGTAGATGTAAAAAGAATATTAAGATACTTGAAAGGAACAAGGAACTATGGCCTATGGTATCTTAGGAATCAAAATTTTCAATTATCATTCTATTCAGATGTTGACTGGGCTAACTGCATGGATGAAAGGAAAATCACGAGTGGAGGTGCATTCTTCTTAGGAGATTCTCTTGTAGCATGGTTGAGCAAGAAGCAAGGTTCCATTTCCTTATCAACTACAGAAGTTGAATACATTGCAGCTGCCACTTGTTGTACCCAAGTATTGTAGATGATTCAAACACTTGCAGACTTGGTGATAAAGTATATTGCACCAGTCCCAATTTATTGTGATAATACTAGTGCGATTAGTGTGTCAAAGAATCTCGTATTTCATTCCAAGACCAAGAAGATACCCATCAAATATCACTTATTGAGGGAAAAGGTAATCAACGTTGTTGTTTCTTTGCACTATATTCCATCCAAAGATCAGATTGCTGATACCTTCACTAAACTATTTGCAAAAGCTCAGTTTGAGTATCTACGACAAAATTTGGGTGTGACCCTGTTATCAAGTTAAAATAGTCTATCTGATCAGGGGGAGAGTGCTCGTAGTATATCTGATCAGGGGGGAAACAGAGTCACTCTCAGTTTTCTTTGACATGATGTCAAAGGGGGAGAAAAAGGTGTGGTCTGGATGCTACAGTTGGAGGTCTAAGCAGAATAGTGTATCCTTTTAGGGTTTCCATCCATGCCAAAGGGGGAGATTGTTGGTATGTTTACAGGAAGAGTGTGCTTGTCATTGATGGAAAGAAAAAAAAAATGATGGAAAACAGGAAAGCAACGATGAGAGCACCGTAATAAGTCTTATTTTATGAAGACAGAGCTCAGGAGGAAAAGCAAAGATGAGACCCTACAGCCGGTCTCGCAGGAGAAGGGTCGGAGGCCGAAACCTTTGAATACTTAGAAAATCTTCTTAGTTGGAAGAGATCGTAAGCTCGGGAGGAGGAGTGACAGTGTCCTTCGGATCGAGAGCTATGAAGAATATGGACCGTTGGATCAGAGTCCAAACAGGAGGAATGAGCACGCAGAGGAGGAGAACATATCTCAGGCGCTAGTTTTGAGCGCATGGACCAACCGTCATTGGATACAGAGGTAAGTGCATGGGCCTTAATTCCTTTAGAGTGCAAAGGAGAATTGAAATCACAAATTCTTGAAGTTCCTAGGTCTATCGGAACTTTCCATCATCGAGGGGGACAGGTGGAAGCAGATCTGAGAGTTCGAGGATTCGGACTTCGAAAGATTTGCAAGGAGAAGAGTGGAAACTCACGAAGTTCAAAATCGCGAAGGAAATCCTAGCTGTTGGTGCTGGGAAGGACACATGGTGGGATATCAACGCTTCGTTAATTCACAAATCAAGAAATACAGAAGTGGGAGTGAATGCACGAGATAGGAAATTGTGAAGTCTGAGTTCACAGAATTGATCTCAACCATTGGATCACAGAGAGATCTGGACGGTTGATCTAACGCAAGCGCAAGTTTGGGAATCAAATAAAAGAAGTGATCTAATTTTTGACATCGCGAGTCGCGAAGTCTTGAAGTGAGAAAAGGAGATCTCGACTATTGGATCACGGAGAGATCTATACCATTGATCTAGAAAGCGTAGATTCGGGGTTCAGGTTCTGGAAGAAAGGGGCGAGCTAATTTCCAAAGTCCTGAAACGTGAAGTCTCAAAGTCCTGATTCACAAAGGGGAGATCTAGACCATCATATCATTGAGGGTCGTGGACCGTTGATCTGGCCTGACTTAGCTCAGAGTTCGGGAGCTCGGACTTCGAAGAATGGAGGAGAGCTACTCGCGAGATCGCGAAACGCGAAGTTGCGTAGCACCTTTTTGGTTAGCATGTGGTCAAAGCGTGTGGACATGTGAAGAGGAACTTGCACCCGATGCTAGTTCACGCAAGTGAAGTTCACAAGGATCTTCTTCGCGAGGAACTCCTGTAACTATCAGAAGAGACCTCCTGTAACTGTCAGATAAACTCAAATGTGACAGAGAAGACGAAGGGTCGTTCTGACAAGGAAGCAAAAGAATCTCAGGATAACAACCAATGATGGCAAACAAATTGTGGATAACTACCAGAGAAGGTGAAGAGTTGCGTGCATGATGTGGTAGAGGTCTTGGCGTGATAAAAAGATGTTGAACAAAGAATAAAGGGGAGTTTTTTTGGGGGGTTAGTTGTTCATGTGGGTAGAATGAGGTTGTGTGTAGGATCTGAAGAGTATAGAAGAGTCGTGGCATATAGCATGTAGAAGGATCATAGAGCATAAAACGCAGAAATATGTAGAAGTGGAAAAGGGCATGGAAGCTGAAGAAGGCAGAGGAGACTCAGAGCTGTAACAGATCAGATCAGAGACAGATCTAGTAAGTAAGTTTTGTAAGATTCGATTAGGGTGGTAGGGTGGTGCTAGGAAGGACTGTGGTCCTCGGTTATTCAAGTTGGTGCTTGAATACTTGGATTTGGTGCTTCCATCTAGTTGGTTCTAGAGAAACCTAGGAGTTGGTGCTTACATCTAGTTGGTGCCAGAGAAATATGAGAGTTGGTGCTCTCTGCAAGTTGCAACTTGCTATCAGAGGTTGTAGCCTCATATTTGAGTTGGTTCTCAAAGACTATGATGTACATGAAAGTTGGATCTTGACTGACATCCTAAGAAGAAGATGTTTTCTTCCTTTATGGGTTTACTCGTGAAAATCAGTGTCTCTGTGTATTCTATGTGATTGATCAAATATTGTATATCTATGCATGTTAATTTATCAACATCACATTAAATAATAATCTAGAAAGATTCAGAAAAGAACAAGAAAATTTTCAATCTTATATATATATAACCGATTCACCCCCCCCCCCCATCTCAGTTATTTTTCCAATAGGTAGCAGAGGAATCAATTCAATGATAAAGGGAAGATTTTAACTAGGAGGTGCTTTTAATATTGGATATTACATACCATTCATAGCCTAGATGGATTTGCAAGGTCTCAACCGACGTTTGAAGAACATGCATAGCATAATAGACAACTTGCTAGAGAAAATAATAGACAAACACGTTGCGTAGAATGACCTCAACGTCAAGCAAGATCTGGTAGATGTTTTCATCAAGAACTTTGTAGATAAATATATGGAGCTCCAAATTACACGAGATAATATAAATGTTGTCCTCTATGTATGTAAACATTGCGTGTATTATATCTCAATAATTGATTTTATCAAATAAATATGCAGTACAATGATTATGATCATCTAATACTATATTAATGTATTGATCATGATGCCCTACTAGCACAGATGCATCATCCACAACCATAGAGTGGGAAATGTTTGAATTGTTTAAAAATCCCATAGTGCTTAAAAACCTTCAGGATGAGCTGCAATGTGTAGTTGGAATGGAGCAGCTGGTACATGAATCCGATCTTCCTCATCTCCTTTATTTACAATTTGTGGCCAAATAAATGTTTAGACTCCACCAACTAGTGCCCCTTGTCGTTCCCCATTTATCTGTGGAATCTTGCAAAGTTTTGGGCTATCTGTGGAAGCTTGCAAATTTATGGGCTATATGAATATAAATAAACCCACCCCAAGTAATAAACCATGTAAAAAAAAACATGTAAATATAAATAAACAAAACCTTGAATAAGAATATACGTTTTAATATGAATAAACCCACCACAAGTAATAAACCATGTCAAAGGGATCAATATGCATTCAGTTAGACAGACAAGACTCTAATAAACAATTCATTTGGTTTAAAATCTCAGAAAATGGAAACATTATTAGAATTGCAGCATGTTATTTTTCTCCACAATTTTCAAAAAATTACAAAAGTAGGGGGCTTGACCACAAAGACCCCTTTACAGCCTTAAAAAACAATATTGTAGCATATTCTCAACTAAGTTAAGTCCTTATAGTGGGTGATTTCAATGCTAGGACTGGAAGGGAGCAAGCTAGTATTATTCGTTGTAAGGAAGACTGCTATCCCATTTGGCTTATAGAAGAAAGAAATCATCAGTGGAAATTTGACTTAGTAATTTGTAAAGGGTTGGATACATGGGCGAATTCTGGTAATTTCACCTACAATACCTACAATGGCGCAAGTGTAGTGGATTATGAAATTTGCTCGCATGGCTTGTGTGAGAAAATGGAGGAAGTTTTGATTGGTGAACAACTGTGGGATTTGAAATATGATCATAGACTGATCTATTTAAGTTTCACTTGGACTAAACAACAATAGCATGGGACGAAAAATCAATGCCTTCAACAACCTCCTTCAAAGGGTAGAATTATTTCGACTTAAAAAAATTGTAACACCTTCAAGATAGTGTTAGAGAGGTTGTTTAACAAGGAGAAAATTTTGTCTCAGGGCCTCCATAGTCATGAGATAACAAATTTAATTCAAAGCGCACTTGCAAAATCCAAAAGAGAAAAAAATAGGAAATCTGAAACAAATTGCTTTCCGGTTAATGCTTGGTTTGATGAAGAATGCAAAACATCAAGGAAAATTTTGAAAGAGTCAAGCTAGAAAGAAATAATCTTAAAATCCTACAAGCAGATTGTAAGAGAGAAAAAAGTTGATTTCATGATCTCAAGGAGGGAGGAATTTCGATAACCCCAAGTTATTTTGGAAGGAACTTCAACCGAGAAAGAAACAAACTAAAAATAATATCACATCTTATAAATTGTTCGAGTATGCAAAGTATCTTTATGAGAAAGATCCTAAGGTTGACCCCCTCCTTTGGTCAACACTACTACTAAGCTCTTCACCGTGCAAGAGATTGAGGTGGGTATTAAAAATTTGGGTGCTGGAAAAGAAAAAGATTTAGTTGAACTTCAAGCAGAATATCTAAAGTGGGGTTCGAAAACTCTTGCACCTTACATTATGAAAATTTTCAACAACATCATTCAACAGGGACTCCCTACAGATTGGACAACGAGTCTAGAAATACCACTTTTCAAGAGTGGTGATGTCAATAATCCCTCCAACTATAGGACCATAATGATAAACCCCTTGTTTGCAAAGTTATTCATAAGTAGGCTAGAAAATAGAATTAGCAAGTGGGCGGAAGGAGGAGATAAGCATGCTAAAGGGAAAGCAAGTTTCAAACCTAAACACTCCATGATTGGTCACGGTATAACTCTAAGGCACATCATTGAAAAAATGTGGAAGAAGAAAGAGGAAGCCTTTCGTTGCTTTGTCGATTTCAAAAAATCTTTTGACACGGTCCCTAGAGATAAGCTTTGTCATAGAATGGAGGAACTTGGGGTTCCTATGCATCTTAGAGCAACTGTCCATAGGCTATATGATGATTTTAAAGTCAAAATCAAAACGTCAACTGGTATCTCTGAAAGTTTTAGGAGTGATAACAGGGTCAAGAAAGGGTGGTCATTGTCCTCTACCCGTTTTGGTTTATATATAGACAAACTTGAAGAGCGGTTAAACTTATAGGATGGTGATGGTGCTCTTTTGGGCAATTTTGTGATAAGGCTTCTTTTGTATGCAGATGACCTTATTTTGATTGCTAAATCTGATCTTGGGTTGCAAGAACACTTAATTTCCCTTGAGCACTTTTGTAGAACAGTGAGGATGCAATTCAATAGTAGCAAGACGAAAGTGGTAGTTTTCTCTAGCAAAATAAACCACAATCAACATAATTTATACTTTGAAGGCATCACTATTGAAGAATATTACAAATACCTTGGAATTGAGTTCAACAAAAATCTAAGTTAAGAAGGTTGTAGAAAGAAAAGAACTTTGGGAGGTTGGAAAGCGTTCTATGCTTTCGAAAATAGGTGCAGAGAGTCAGAGCTATGGGATTGGAAGACTATGCAAACTCTCTTTGGATTTTAGTGATCCCGGTGGTTCTCTATGGTTGTGAAGTGTGGGCCAATAGTACATCTGATTTACAGTGGAAGCAAATAGAGAATATTAAAAAATGCTTGATTACAAACAAGTTTAAAATTAAAAGTTCAGTCCCTTATGATATCATGCTGAGTGAACTGGGGGTTGCTCCTAAAAAAAATTGAGCAAATGGAAGATGGTCGTTGGCCTAAGGTCATCTTCAATGACATATTGTGAAAAAGAAAGAAGACCTGGATGTGGAAAAATAGTAAATGGCTTAGTAAATGGGATATTTTCTTGAGCAGGTTCCCTACAAACAATAAAGAGATAAAGACTTTTGTTATGGATAGGTTCCACAAGGGAACTTGGGATAAAGGGATAGGTAGAAAGAAAGAGTATTATATTAAAGAGTTTAACCCCACTTAAAATCATCATCAAAAAGCATACACAGGAGAGACCAAAGGAAGCTTGGGAAGAAAGGGTGTGTATGTTTTGCACCTCAGGAAAAGTGGAAACAAAAAAAATAAATCATTTTAAATTGTGAAGCCTTCAAAGACAATAGGAACAACAATTAAAGTATCTTGACAACTAACACTTGGGATAATTTATTCAGTCCCATAGACTATTATTAGCCTAGTAGACGTTAAAATAATTTCTTCTTCTACCCAATTTGCACAAATACAATTTGCACAAATACACACATGTCAAAGAAATCAATATGCATACATACATGATTGATTTGCAAAAATGCACACATGTACATCTATGATCGATTATATGGAGATGTCATGGTGGTGACTTGAGATCTTGACTTTAGTAACGTGCCAACAGAAAGTGGAAATTATGAGGTTGTTGTGTTTCCAGCGAAGAGGAATCATACGTAGAGGAAGTGTGAGGAATTAGCGTGGTTCAAAAAAGATCCGACGAATCCTTCCAAAGTCCTGTGGAGTTTAGCAATCGTATCGTTGATATCAGCGGGTTGCAACTGCTGAGAACTCCGGGTGATTGTTTGGAAAGCTTATTCAAGGTGATGAGACACCCAGAACTTTTATGGCTACGCTGTTAGATATATTTTGTTCCTCCCTACTTCCGTGGATTCAAATAAATAATTCAGACTCCTCGCTACCTTCATGGATTCCATTAAAGAATCTAACAGTCTTAGAACTGATAGAACCGGAATACCGTGCCTGGTCAATACGAGAACCGATCCTGATCATGCGAACTTTGTGGAATACTGAAAGTAAGGTATCTGTAAAGTTTTTTTTCTATTTAATAAAAAGCATGGGTATGGTTTTTTAGGCGGAAAGCTTATATTTATTGGAGATGGGCACAATTAATCATCTTTTAATGTTAAATTATAATCTGATGGCTACACATTGAAGATGTAGGTATCTTCTTAGTCGTCCTCAAAATCAATAAGTTAAATTTATTATTGATAACTTTCTTGTATTTACGAATGCATCTGTTAACCTGTTTACTTTTTAACATTTACCTAATCATATTAAGAAATTACTGTAACATCATATAATTTAATCAACTGTCCACACATGTTCACCAGCAGAGTTAGGGGTTGTGCTAATAAATAGTCATATTAAAATTTTCAGCGTGTAATGCAGCACCTCTTCGGTTGAGAGAGTTGAATATTAGTTTTGACCTTTTCCAGTTACCACAGTCCATAGAACAGTCGAACTACCTGGAAAAGATTGAACTGCACAACTTTAAAGGAACATTGCCCGAAGGGTTTTTTCATCTCCGCTCATTGAAACACCTAAGACTCACGGCAGGAATGAAGTCCCTGCCAGACTCTTTTGGGAACTTCACAAACCTTCAACATATTGACTTGTCTTGGTGCATTGATTTGAAAACTCTGCCGCCATCCTTTGGAAATTTAACTAGGCTCCAACATGTTAAACTGGCGAGGTGTTTCACCTTGAGAATGCTGCCAGACTCCATGAACTTGATTCGACCTAAACATCTCGATTGAGTGGCTGCTACAACTTGACCCTCTCTGGCCAAACAATTGGGAATATCAGCACGCTTGAAAGGTTAAACTTTTTTTATTGTAACCAAATAGAAGTATTGCCTCCCAAGTCACACATCAGCGGTCCCTGGAAGAACTAATTTTGGATTTTATGCAGTTAAAAGAATTGCCAAATGCCATTGGAGACATCCGAGAGTTGACATCCTTGGGCAGCTGGTTGCCCGATGTGTCATTTTCCAGCGTGGAGAAGGTTCAAGGAGACTCTTCTATTGAAAAGTGCATGCTTCGACTCAAATCCTTAAAGCTCTCGAAGACGAGAATAACTGAAATATCATTTGGTGAAGGTGTTTGCCCAGTCCTTGAATCGCTCGATCTCACAGGTTGTGATGATCTAGTGGAGGTTGCAGCATTTCCGACAACACTAACATCACTGGAATTGATGGGTTATTGTGCATTAAATAAAATAACGGGGCTTCGTGGGCTTGGAAAGCTTCGATCTCTGGACATTAGCTTGTGTAAAGAAATAGAGCTGGCAGGTCTGGGTGTCAGGGAGTTGAACAGTCTTGAATATTTGAATTTACAGGAATGTGAACAGTCTTGAATCTTTGAATTTACAGGAATTCCCCATCAGTGTACTGCCATTTGCCTGTGTGGAAAAGGTTCAAGGAGGCTGCAGATTGTTGGACTCTTCTATTGACAAGTGTATTCTTCGACTCAAATACTTAAAGCTGTCGAATACGAAAATAACTCAAATATCATTTGGTGAAAGTGTTTGCCCAGTCCTTAAATCGCTCGATCTTGCAGGTTGTGGTGATCTAGTGGAGGTTGGACCATTGCCGACAACACTAACATCACTGCACTTGAAGGATTGTTGTGCATTAAAGAGAATAACTGGGCTTCGTGGCCTTGCAAAGCTTCGATCTCTGAACATGGCAGGGTGTTATGTAGTTGAGGAGCTGACAGGTCTGGAAACGTTGATATCAGTGCAGACGTTCTGTAACCTGAATGTGAGAATATGAAGAGAATAGGGGTGCTGGCTGAGGCCGCAAATCCTGAAAACGATGTTTTAAAAAAGGTTATTCAGCTTATGGAAAGAGACATATGGAAAGAGGGGGAAACCCGGCAAGATGTTTTGAAGAGGAGGCGAATTTGAAGCGGGAGCACCTTGTACGTCGGGTATGAGCACCATTTTTTTCATTAATAAACCATTTTTCATTAAAATTAAACGGATTTATTTTTGTTTTCAAATTTTCCGATCTTGATGTTTTTCCGATCTTGTGTCCCGTTTGTAAAATAAAATAAACATATTCAGTTCAGTTCAGTTTCCATCAATCGATATTCTTTCATTTAATATTTAATTTACATTCTGTTATAAGTAAGGATTTGATAACGTTAGGTTTATTGTTAATGAAGATTTCGGCTATGGCTGTAGAATGAAAGCAAGCATTGGGATTAATGTTATGCAGGCTGAACGGGATAAGATGAAGGTATTCAACATGCCAATGTTTGGTTTATTGTAAATCTTTCGGTTTAGTTATGTTTCTTTCGGTTTAGTTATGTTTTTTTGGGTTCCCTTAATTTATGAAATGGAATTTGGGTTTAGTTATGTATTTTTGGGTTCCTTTAATTTATGGAATGGAGAGGCAAACTTAGTTATAACAAGTGCTACATGGAAGCGTAGTTTCTGCCGGGTTGAATTGGGAATAACGTTCTTTCCAGTAGTGTGAGTTCCTACTTTGCATGTTTTATCTCTTCAATGTATATCTTGAACTAGTTGGAGTTAAGTACAATTTCCATATACCCGTGTCTATATGTGCCAGGACAAAAAAAGTTATATGCATGGGAAAAAGATAATTCAAATTAAATAAACACAATTTCTTGACATTCAACATAGTTGAAGATAAAAATTTAGGAGCACATAAATATAAAAGGAGATAAAAAAATAGTTTTATTTGAAATATATCAAAAAATAATAGTTTGTTACATATTCCTAGAAATTTAAATGTGTTTGTCATATAAACTGGGATTGGAGCTCCTGCGGGCCATAAGAGAAATATGTACAAGAAATAGGACTGTCGAAAGAAGAAGTGGGCGAAGGTAGAGTGTAATACCTCAAAATAAGAAATTGGAAGGTATCAGTCTTTGGCTAGAGATTCCTATTCAGAAAAGGTTGAATAACTGGATTGATAAATAAAGCAGGATGTGATCAGTATAGACTTACAATGATGATAAATATCAACCTTTTTGCTATTTTCTTGCTGATGCCTTTTTCTGTTGTCTTTCGTCAGCAACCCGCTTCAACTCAGTTTCGACGAATTCTTCAATGTAGCTTCTCAAGTGGGTGATGTTGATCTCATTCCGGATTTTTGTGTTGAAAATTTCATTTTCTAATTCCCTTAGCTCAATATAAATATTACGCAGAGCCTAATCAATGTCTTCATTCTGTACCGAATAGTCAACTAGCCATTTCTCCACGTCATCTTCACCATATTCAAGGATGTTGTAAAATTTTTATAAAGACAACGCTTTGAAAATATCAACTTATTTATCGAAGGATTGCTTAGTTAAGGTCAACGAGTTGACGATTAACTTTGGAACTTGGAAGTCATTATTCCTTCCGTTTAAGTCTATTTTGGTCATCTTTGTGAATAATGTTTCTTTCTTTGATATGGCTTACTCACATGATTGGACAATGAGATGCAGGTTCTTCACCTTCTCTTTCCAACATGCTTCTAATTAAGTGATCCAGCTTTTGGAGGGGAGATCATGTTTTCTTCTTGTCATGCATGTCTTGTTGTTGACGTGGAAGCCAAAAGGGATGACCGTGTCCAAATAGAAACTTTCTTCATTTTCAAATTCGTCTACAAATGTTCGAGCAAATTATGTGCCCTTGTTTCAAGGGAAGCCATAGTTTGTGATGTTTCCCAGGCCTCAGTAATCATTTCTATTCTTTTCTTGATATTATTCTCCACATATCCTCTACACCATGCGAGGAGGCTGAAGGATCCTTTCAACTTGGCTGCAGGGGTGGCAGGCATGGTTGTTGCTAAAGGAATGACAAGCAATGGCATAGGAATCAAATCTTCCTCCAATTCCTTGACCCAGTCCCTTAGTCTGGCATTCTCGGCGTCAATGAATCCAATGGAATCATCAAGAGAATCTTCGGTTTCTCTGTGAAGTCAATAGATTTGGGACGACCGCATGTTCGCAAGGTCAACCTATGAACGAGATTTTCCTTTCTTATTTTTTACATCTCTCTTTTCAATAATTAATATTTTAGACTCACTATAAAAAACAACGCTCTAGAATACGAAGGATTCATCTTCGTCAAAATTTTCAGTATGAACTATGTCCATTGGGCGACTATGTTGGATCGCATCTCTCAGATAATCAAGGTTGCGAAATATGTTATCCAGATCATTGTGAAGTTCTATGTTCTCACCCTCAATTTCGGGCTCCTCCCCCTGCTCTACATTTTTTTTTCTCTTCTTCTGCATGGGAAGCTTGTGAGAACTATCAATCTTAGGATGAGGAGGGTTGTTATCTCCTCCTCTGTTTGAAGAAATTTGGGTTGCTTTGTTACTGTGGTAGGTTTTTGGAGCGATGCTCCAAGATGTCGTTCTTTTGGGAGTGATTTGTGACGATTGAACACTCTGCTCACCAGGGCCTTTAACCTATTGCTTGTACAATCCAGTGGTGCTTTGCAATGTGTCTAGTTCACCAGCATCAAAAGTAGGAGTGTTGTCACAAGTGCCAATGTTTTCGCCGAGGTGTTTTTGGAAAAAAAAAAATCCGAGGCCAACTGCAAGTAAATGTTCTATTTTTTTATTATTAGGGTCGAACCCTCTTAGATTTTCAACATATCTTAGGTTCATGTTATTGAAATGTGTTGTGAATTAGTCAATTTTGTTGATGTTCCTTAACATGAAGTCACCGACTTTCCAAGGCAGAGGAATGCACTACTTTTTTCTCTTCTCATGGAATAGATGCAACCAATAGTTGTATTGCCTTGCTATTTCTATAACGAACATTATGTCTGTAATATGACATGGAAGGAGAATAGGTTTTTCCTTGGAGCAAAAAATTCTTATCACGCTGTAATCATCCATTGTTTCAAGCACCCCCCTCTTGTCCAAAAACTTGGTCTCCTATTCATATATGCGGGGAGCATCTTCCCCTAATAACATAATTTTGAAAACAATGACAAAGTGATTAAAAACCTCATAAAAACAGTGGGAGGCATTGTGCTTCCACAAGGCCTGGTACTAGAAGGTTAATGGGTCGAATTCTCATTTTACCCTCTTGGACAGGGACAATTTTGGAAACCGACAACAATGAGCTATTGCAAAAAACAAGTAGGATGACATAAAACAAATCTTGTCCTTTTTGAAGCTGAACAATTGGGAACAAATTTCATGGAAAATTAGCTTCCCCCAATAAAAAATGACTCGTTCCTTGACTGTGAAATACGAAATATAAAGAACCATGTGGTAAATAGTTCTTGTGGATTCTTGTCCCATTATTCTTGTAAACAACCAGGCAATTTCCCAGAATGGATTTTTAAATGAACTAACCTGCAAGACTGTAATATCTTCAGGAACTGCCATTGGGTCTTCCAGGAACTCGGGAAAGAGGTCCAACCCATTATTATATTTTCTTAGAAACTACCTAGAGTCTTCTCCTTTGAACGTCAATGTTGGCTCCGACAATCTTAACATAAGGTCAACCTAAGACTCCCTCACCTACCTCTTCTTAACTATTTGTAGGATGTTCTATCCTACAGGTGGGGCCATACTTTAACCGTCTCATCAGACTAAGATGTGAAATTTATCTCTACACTTGGCAAGCTATAAATCTTAGTCTATTGGTAGAATTGATCGGTTCCCTATATTTTTTATTGTGAGGTGTCACAATACTTAGGAGTGGGGGAGGGGTTTCCCGAGATGAAAAATGATAAACACATCCTATCTCTATTATAATCCATGAGAAGAGGAAGTAGAATCTCTATAAAAATTCTCTTATATTGTTTTCACGATATTCTGGGCTATTATATCAGCAGTTGTTTTTATTAAAATGCTAAATTCTATATTGCTGACATCACTGTGTTTTATAAGCCTATTGTACATTTTTAATGAAAGACTTCTTAACTGGTTCTTTGTGTCAATTACAGACTGTTAAATGCTCACTACAGATTTGTGTTACACGCCTATAAAACAGAGGAACAAATTATTTAATAGAGGAACAAATTGTTTTATAATGTAAAAAATCGATGATAAGGCAATTAGTAGTGGATCATTCTATTTACACTTATCATGTCCATGCTCCTATTCATCATGACTGTCAGAAATTTCCCAAGTTGAGTGTTATGGGTGAATGTCCATTATAATGGGGATAATTTCTACTTGCACAGGAGTACCATATGAAGTGTCATATGGAGTGCCATTTGGAAGACCAGATGGGGTGCCATCTGGACAACCAGATGAAGCGCCATATGAAGGACCAAATGAGGTATGAATATACTATAAATGACCATGATTGCATGAAAAAAAAGGATCGTTCAAATTGATACACATGTTTCACTAGTAAGTTAAGATGAATTCAATGGTATGTTTTTAAAATTCATGTTGATAATTAAATTAAAAACTTTTAATGCATTTTTATGATCAAATGTCCAAGTCGAAGACTTGGACATTGATCTAATTCACACATAATTGAATTTTCCTTCAAAGTACGCCATTCAAAATTCAAATGTTGCGCAATCATAGTCACACATGGAAATCATGTGTGATGAATTCACTCACGAATTCAACCGTTTTCCACCTTAATTGCATTAAAAATCGAGTGTTTTACCCCAATTTCCATTCCACTCATCCCCTACTTGTTGTGTCACTCTCACCCTCTTCCCAATTACATTCTTCTGCTCATCCTTCATGTTGTAACCATTCCTAAATGCTATGAACCTTCCTCCTATGCCGAGCTTCTAGCCATTACCAAATTCACAATGTAGAGAGATTTTCCTTCGTGTAGGGTGAAGACAGTTCTTGGCCAATCTGCAGGGCCATGATGATGGCGTCTCACTGAAATTCTCTTTCGGGTTTGAAGGGAGGTTGGCGCGTGTAGGGTCTCTGGCCTTCTTGGTCTTTGAGGATTTAATTGCCTCAGCCACAAAATTGTCATGGGTTGGGGATTGATGGTTCAAACACCATCAATTGCCATGGCCAAGCTACAACAGAGTATTCTAACATAAATTTCAAAATGTTTCTGGAGCTAAAGGGTACTCCAAGGAATGGATCAAGGATGAATTGATTAATCCCCTAATTGTAATTACTAGGCTTATCACTTGTGAAGGTAGGTATTATGTCTTCAAAGATTGTCATTTTCGTCTGTTAGCTCATTTCCAATTTAATAAGCCCCTAAATTTTCCTTTCTACTTCTTGAAAAGTTTTGAGAAAATTTCTTCCCGAGTGCTTAAAAACTTGGCCAATCCTCACAATATTCTATTCCACCACGACCTCATCAAATTGCTTGTCATAACTGAGTTGACAAAATAGGGCAAGAAATGGGATGAATTCCTCTATCAATTCTCAAACCCCAATATCATAGTCAAGACCAGCAAGAGATCAATTGATTTAGGGACTGTTACTCCATCTAAGCCTGATTCTCCAAAGACTCCAAACCCTTCAACTCAAACTATCTCTCTATATGAAGAAAAGGCCAAGAAAATTGTTGATTACCCATGTAGCCTCATCGGGCAAGAAAACCAAAAATCTTGTTGATAATTCCCCATTTACCTCAACACCTGTGGATATTCAACCTAAGAAGTTACAAGATGCATGTCAACAAGATTTTCCTTCAGTCCCTACGAATAGAAGAGGAGCCAATTGGTTCAAAGGGGAATCTTTTCAAAGACGTACCTAAAGTGCAAGTGGAAAACCTAATGTAAAAATTCCAAGCACTTGGGATCCTATTCAAGTGTCTTCTAATCATGAAAGACCCCATATAAGACTCAGAGAAGTTGTTGCAGAAGGGTTTGAGCCTGATAAAGAAGTAAAATATGAACCTATTCCATTTCACAAGCACTATGTTACTCCAACCTCCCAGATGCCTATATCAACTTCCAAAGTTGATATACCTTCTACATCCATCAAGGGATCCAATCCCTCTTATTTTGAACTATCTGATCATACCCCACTTATTGATAAATTACAACAAGAAAATGCTCAGTTGCTTCAATAGTTGGAAGAGCGAAAAGCTATGGATAGGCATCTACATCATGACAATGCGGTATTGCAAGCAAAAGTGAATTCCCTCCAACAATTGGTTGATCAAATGACCACCACTAATTGCAGCCTCCAGACGCAATTGAAACATCGTAAAAGGCCTAATACAAAATCTCTAGGACAAGAGGGAGAAGCTTTTAAAGCCAATCCACCCCCTCCTTCACGAGTCTAGTTATGTCGGGTGATTCATTTTTGTTTGTAGAGGGGCCTGCAAATCCTTAGGTGTGGGGGTAATGTTGGGTTCATGTTTTGGCTGTTTTATTGCGATGATCAAATCCTTTTTTCGTCGATTTTACATATGTTATTCTTCATATTAGCCATTTTGAAGGATTCTCAAAGGTTTATATATCAATTCACCATGAATTAGCATCAATTATGTATAATTGGTGTTTTTGTAATGGTTTTGTGATGAATTCAGTTCAGTTCGAAGTTTATGAAGATCTAATGCATAGTTTGCTTGCAACAGGAAAAAATCGCGGTTTGATCCTCCATCTGGTATCTCGTCCGACACTCTGTTCAACACTTGATCCAGAACGCGATCCAACACTCCATTCAGAACGTGATCCAACACTTGAAGCACACTAGAGATGGCGGTTGGTACATCGGCGACCTTTCATGGATGAATCAATAATCTGGGTTTTGTGCCCCCTCATGGCCTCTAACTACAGAGCATGAGACACCTTAGATTGGGCAGTTGTAGTGACCGTTGAGTGGCTCACAAAATTTCTAGAAGATGTTGTTGTTAGAACTCATTTAATAAGTTTGTTGTTTTTAGAGGAGGTCGACCCTTCCAATGGTCGACCTCTCAAGATGTAAATTATCTATAAATACCACTACCAGTGGCATGACTAAGAGGATAATTTTATTGTTTAATACAGACATTATCTGCAACTTTGTTCCAGACTCTGTTTTTATGATTAATGACATCATTGCGTTGAGTTAAGCACCTGCGTTTTCTTGTTAGAGTGTAGCCACAACTTGTTGGGGGGCCCACCAATGGTCTGGGTGACTATGTATATCAGTAGATATTGTGTGTTCATCTTGTTGTTGATTTAGAATTCGTAATTGTTTCTTTACTGCATGTATTTCTCAATTTTAATTGTTGTGTATATGTCAATTATATTTTTTTAATCTAATTTGTTTTTTCCTTAATTGCATATTGCTTTTAGGAGCTGGTTAATTATAGTATTGTGTCTTTTCCTTCTTAGCTATGAATCATCCTGCAGAATACTAATTAAGATAGTTGTAATGAAGTCTTGATTGATTACTTTGGTTTTCGTAATTGAGATAGAGCATTAGTTTAGACAGAGCATTAACTTTGACAGATCATTAGTGTAAACCGAGTATTAGTTTAAGATTGTTTGCAAGCTTTGATATATTAGTTGTTTTGAGTTTTGATAGCTCTAATTGAGATAGATTTAATTGCCATTTTTTTTGTAGATCTATTTTGTTTATTAATTTTATCTTAGTATGATAGGACAAAAATAGATTTTGGATTATGATTTCTAAAAGCATTTTTAGTTAATTTTGAAATATGATTTTTAATGATAGAATTATTTCAGTTTAGATCATGAAATCTCAATTATGAATTTGAATTGTAATTTCTAGTTGACATTGATCAAGAATTAGAAGTTTGCATAGCGTGAATTTGAATTAAGATTTTTAATCATGAGTTCATGAGTTTATAGATTTGATTGAAGTAGTGAATTTGAATAAGAGTGTTTTTAATCATTGACGATTGATGTATAAATTTTAGAGATCACATGGATTCCCGAAATACTTAGTGTTGCTTCTATGATGGAAAAGCTTTCTTTAGATTGTCTTATTCATACTTTCAATTTCTCTGTAGAAGTCAACATTGAATTAATTCCTCTTGAACTATCACTAATAGACAGATGCCATCGTGATGTTATTCAACACCAAAGACACAATCATCACCTTTGAATACTTTCTTTCCTTTTACTACAAGCTAGAAATAGTTTTGATCAATTAGAATTTGAATACAGTCATAACACTTTTACTTTTGATTAAGTAGATTAAAATTTATTCTTCACGAAATAAAAATAGTTATGAGTTCTTTTTAAAAACAGAGTTCACTTGTCAAAATAGTCTTGATAGGTTAGTTGTTTACTTGTTTACTTGCTCAGAGATAGAAAGACCAAATAACTCAGTAATAGCTTACTTGATGTTGCTTACATAAAAAAAGATTGAATAGATTAACTAGCTTTAAAATAGATTGTTAATTGTTTATTTAGAAATAGTCCATCAATTCATTGTTTGAAGTTTCTTAGGGTAAATAGTTCATAATCCTAGAATCACTAAATCTCATTAATAGAATTTGTTAATTAACGAAAATTGAAAATAATTATCTCTTTAGAAAGTAGATTGATAGGGTGTTGATCCCTAGGTAGAACATCTCCTTAGTTAGATAATACTTCCATTAACTTTTCTTCCTTGGCTCATACAGTGCCACAACTCTAAGTTTAGTTATCCTTGGTTGACAATTTAATTGAGGGAATTAGTGCATATAGAATACCCATCATATCCTATACAATTTCTTATTCAAAGTAATAATAACATTGTGAAGCCTAGACTCGTATACAACATGACGTTTCCATAAATAAGGTTGGCCCAAAAGAAAATCACAAACTTCAAGGGGAGAAACATCATACAATACCTCATCTTTGAATGGTTTGATATCGTACGACATGAGACACTGTTGGCTGATGCGAAGATCGCTTTCTTGATAGAGCCATCTAATGATGTAGGATTACGGGTGTGACGTTGTCGACGGAGCTAGCCGCTTGATGAAATCTATTGTGATGAGGTTTTTCTGGCTACCGCTATCAACAATGAAGTGCAACAAAGTGTCTTTCACCTACATCTATGAATGCAATAAACACTCGCCTTCCTCTAGCTCATCAAGTTCACCGGGTTGGATCTTGGTGGTAGTAACAGTGTCACTGGGTTTCGCGTCAATGATCTGTCTCCCCTTTTCTAGTTCTGACTCAGAGTCATAACCCGCATCTGATTCAAAGGATTTTACCTCAACCACCAATGACTGCTTTGAGTGGCAATCAATAGTGTTATACTAGGGGCTCTTATAGAAGTCACACCACTTCCCGGTATCTTTCTTCGTCTGCCCATTGTCCTTTTCTTGCGGCTTGTATTGGTTGGTCTGAGGTTTCCCATCTTTGCTCTGTCCTTTATATACAAGTCATCATAACTTCCAAAAAGGTAGTATTGTTCTTTAATAACATCCATGAAAGAACCCTAAGTGGGTGCAATTGCAAGTAATGTGGATCCCTCTATTTCTTTTTTCTCACAAAAATTCTCCCACCAATATTTGACATGGTGGATGTCCTTGAGAATCACAAATGTAATATTTTCTCTATTGGAAAAGTTGTAGATAGAAAAATACCCTTCTAGAAGGTTTAACCATTTATCTACGACATTCACATCTATTTGACTTTCAAATATAGGAATATCAAAATTGATCTGTACCTTGAATGGGGAGGAACCTCCATTTAAGGTGGATGCGCCACTTGCCGACAACCATCGAAGGATTTGTGCAAATATGTCCATCATCTTGTTCCTCTGTCACTCAAGGGCTTCCTTGAACAACATTTTGAAAGTATCTCACGTCCCATTGTATTTATTTTCTCCTGCCATGGACGATTTATTAGGCATGTGAGAGAAATTGTCCTCAAGAGAAATAAGCTCGAGATCCAACTCTCTATACCCTGAACGCGTCGGGGACATGCATTAAAAACTAACAAGGAGTAGACCGCTCTGATACTATTGATCCAGATTTATGAGCGGAACAAAATGAAAGCACAGATTTATAATACTAACACAGAGACAGTGAAAAATAACAGAGGTACAATAAAAGTTGACTTCTATTAAATAAGAAATATGTTGAAAACTGTAAAATGTAGACTGAAAGCAAGATTACTATAATGGTGGCAGCGTATCTCTGAGAAGAGATGTGATGGCTATGCTCATTCGCAAGAAGATGAGTACAATGAGACTCTTAAGTTCTTTTTACAATAAAAATGAATGTCAAAACCCTAGACATCCAAAAACCTAACCCTAGGAGATGAAACGTCAAAAGTCATGTGGGCCCCATTGGGGTAAGTTAGTACATCAACTTCCCAGGGTCGTAAATTTTGCATACAATCTCTGTTTAGAGCGCTTGATAGCTCATTGGAAAGGTCTTGACAAGGAGCTTCATTTAGGGGGCTCAATCAAAGCCTTTGGCTATCATTGAGGTTCCTGATCGTGAAAAAACATCATTTAGGCCCTCAAAATGGCCCCGGAGGTTTGGGACCCGAAAAACTGTTAAAAATAGTAAGCTTCCAGAAAACTATTTTGAGCCAATTGGAAAAGGTCGGTGGCCATCGAGATCCTCCTAGATCAAAATATGACAAGAAGAATCATGAATATGAATCAAATAGGTAAAAGGCGTGATTGATTTGGTTAGGTTAATGAGAACAAATATTGTGGATTGTTTTGTGCATTTTAAAGAGAAGTAACATCTTGTGAGTTGCGAAGAGGAATGCAATAGAGGAAGATTTCATTATTGCAATGATACCATTACACATCCACAAATATGCAACAAGAAAGATGGAGTACCATGTGACCATTATTCCACTCACAAGAAAATAATACGATAAAAAAAAGCCATAAGAAAATAATATGATAAAACTCTATGACATTTATCATAGTGTCATAGAGTTTATATATTAGTTTTGTAACTAGTAAATCATTTTTCTACACCAAAGTTATTTCTAATTTATTTAATAAATCATTTTTTTTCTTAAATTGATATAGTTTGTTTCTTTATAGGAATAAATAGGGATACAACCATAAGAATATGGGTCGGATCTGGCTGGGTCTTAGGACTCTAGAGAGCAAGTGTCTTGTACAAAGAAAACTGTATAAGAATGCACGATCACCTCGAAGACCTAGGCAGAGATTTGGCTGAGAAAGATCTTTTTGGATGTCCACGTCGTCTTTGGCGCTCTATTGACAACCTTTTTCATAATGTGTTGACTCAATCCACGGTAGGTGTTTGAAGCCTCTTGACATTATGTTGTGTTCTCAATTTATGCCTTAGAGAATCATGTCTTTCAGTGTGTGATTTCTTGAACTTTTCAAAGATGTCGATCTTTGTTTCTAACCACTTTCCTGTAACAATTTAGGTGCGAGGAATTAGCGTGGTTCAACAAATATCCGGCGAATCCTTGTCTTTGGGGAACTTCACAAACCTTCAACATATTGACTTGTCTGGGTGCATTGATTTGAAAACTATGCCGCCATCCTTTGGAAATTTAACTAGGCTCCAACATGTTAAACTGGCGAGGTGTTTCACGTTAAAAATGCTGCCAGACTCCTTCATGAACTTGATTCGACTCAAACATCTCGATTTGAGTCGAAGGAGTCTGGAAAAAGTTCTAGGAGGCCGCACATTGTTGGACTCTTCTATTGACAAGTCCATTCTTCGACTCAATCCTTAAAGCTGTCGAAGACGAGGATAACTGAAATATCATTTCGTGAAGGTGTTTGCAGGTAGGTTTTAAAGGGAAATTGTCATTGGGTTTTAGTGTATATGTGGGCTGAACATTTAGAAATTGAATAGGTTGTGTGTTGTGTGACAAACACAATGCTAGTGGGATAAAGAGATTTGGTAAAAGGGTGTAGAAGGTATGGTCTGCCAATTAGCGAGCTAAATGAGATTCTGGACATTGAATCATGAGTGTGGTGTTGTATGGAATATTGTTATCATCGTCATAGTCATAACACTGGACATTGAATCATGAGTGTGGTGTTGTATGGAATATTGTTATCATCGTCATAGTCATAACATTTTTTCAACCATTGTGAGATTCCTAAGTTGGTGTTGTTAACTCTGATTTCTCTCTAAACTTTATTCCACTTCATGTGTTAACTATCCTATGGTGTCAACAATTATAATTATTGTTACCTTCGCTTATTTCATATTATGAACATTTCATCATTTTGGTCACTTTAAACTTCCACCTTGTTTGATATTTTTACATATTCTCCCAAATAAATGGGGCATGTGTAGATTTTTTTTAAGCTAGTTTTTTTTGGTAGGACCAACATACTTGGTTTTAGTTCTTATTTCACTATTTTTCTTTGGTTCACTAGTTTATATATTGAATTATCTTTGAAAGTGCAAGGTTTCTTCTATTTTCAGTATCTTGTAATGTGTGGTTTTCTAGCTTGTTTTTATGTGAATGTGCTTTGAAACTAGAGTTACAACCTTAGAACATGGAAAATCCAAGTTTTACAAATTTTGATTGTTACAAATCATTGCAAATTTCATAGATAGATAAAAATCATTTTTTAAATGTTAGATAGATATATAGATATTAGAAGTTTTATGGATATTTATAAGATCTTTAATGATAGATAGCTAGCAATAGTCCTATTTGGATGCATTTTTTTTAAAAACATTGTGTCTATCTTATTTTTATTGCATCTTTATTTTGTGGAAGCTTTTAATTTATATCATTATGTTGACAACATGTGCCATAGAAATATTTGGTTTATTTGACATTTTTCTATGGATGGTTTTTATTGACTATTGTTAGTTACAAGGGTTTTTAATTATGTCTTCCACTTGGTCAAGTTATATTTGCTTCTATGTAGTCTTCAGTTGTTGGAATGGTCTAAGACTCTAACACAACGAACCACGATATCATCGCAACCATGTATATATAATTGTGGATGGTTTTTTCTTTGTAGCCAAATGTTTTTTTTTTCTTTAAAAGAAAATTGTACCATAGATATTCAAGAATAGTTATAAATATGTAAACTAATGGAATTCTATGGCTTTGTGGTTGAGATTTACATGTTGGAAATTTTTAGTCTTTCTTGTTTTACCATGTATATTAGGTGGATGTTGTGTGTAAATCTATCTTTCCAAGTCTTTGGTTGTACCTTAGCACCTAATTTGCCTATTCTATGCGATATCCATGCAACATATGTATACTACATAGAATTACTAAAAACAATTGCGTG
The DNA here is from genome assembly GCA_009831015.1 of Picea engelmannii. Classification (NCBI taxonomy): domain Eukaryota; kingdom Viridiplantae; phylum Streptophyta; class Pinopsida; order Pinales; family Pinaceae; genus Picea; species Picea engelmannii. Next base: position 91,391 of record ML808217.1, on the reverse strand, counting down.
CAAAATTAGGGTGTTTGTATTCATAGCCATAACATCCATTTTCATATTTTCTATATCCATTTGGAAGTCCTTCCCATGTGAATGTTGTGTAGTCATTGTATTGGTGTGTGCAATGCTTTTAACATTAATGTTTGGGCTTGTATTTGTTTTAATGTTAAAATTAATATCATAATTTGTTTTATTGAAGAATATTGATGATTCACTTCACATTTATCATCACCACTACATTGATGTGCTTCTCTTTAGAAGTGACTTATTGGACTTAGGTAAAAGAACAATAAATAAATAAATAACACTTTAATAAGTCACTCAAATCTGATTGAAATTTAACATCCTTACTCTTATAAAAATTGTTCAATATTTTTACAATTACCTAAGTCCAATCATAACAATAAATTTATTAAAACACTCAAATACAACTTTAGACTTTGAATTGGACAAAGCTCATCGCTTTTTTTGTCACCTCCAACTCCAACATCAACTACTTCTATACTTTATCCAACCATTTCAATCTATATCAAAACACAAGAAGGTGATACCATCCATCCATTGGTTGTTTATAGTGGCCTTGGGATTTTTTTGGTAATGAAAAGTAATCTCAGCATGAAATAGATGGCGATATTGAAATGTATTGCATATGATTAGTTGGTTGTAGGAGAAATGCATTTCAAGACTCCCTTGGAAGGGGTAGTTTTCAAGGTGTTTGTGAGAATTGATGGTAGACATGTAAGTTGAAACGAGACCTCCTTTGTTCCCTTTGAATGCCACATTGAGTAGCAATGAACAAGTGACATGTTGTCTAATAGTCAAATGGATTAGATAGAAATATTTACTAGTTCATATATTGAGGTTCCCATGGAATTATAATTTTTTTTAATATGTGTTCTATAAAATTGTAGGGTATCATCCCATTGGGAAATTTGAGTTAACAAAAAAATACGAAGAAGAAGAAGACAGTTGATGTGTGTTATAATTGTTTCATTTAGCTAGAAAGTACATAACTTTAGCTCTTCTTTTGTTTCATGTGAGTTGAAAGCACATAACTTTAGCTCTTTTTTGGGGGTGTATGCACTCCATAAGTCAAGCATTGTCCATATTGGAAGAAACCTATGATCTGCTCAAAAATTTCTACTTTCTTTGGATGTACCTCCAATTAATGGGTCTAGCTACCATATCAAATATTAGAAATTACAAAACTTGCAATAATAATAATAATAATAATAATACATTTTTAAGGTCACGGCCAAGCGATTTGATTGGTAAAGTCTATGAAGGTATACATACCCTACCTCCCTCTAGATTTGAACTTATGACCTCTTAAGAGGAAACACATGTTCTTAACCTTTAGGCTCACTCAGGTTGTATCATTAATAACTAGCAAATACTCAAATATTGTTTTCACTTCCTATTAATATATAAATCTTACATTAATTGTTAAAATTTAAAAATTAATGCATATGAAATTAATAGAGATTAAAAAACTTGCAATATAATTATAACATAAGAATTAAAGTTATTGAAAAAATATCATTATAACTAGCAAATACTCAAATATTGTTTTCACTTCCTATTAATATATAAATCTTACAATGATTGTTAAAATTTAAAGATTAATACATATGAAATTAATATTATCAATTATAGAAAATATAAATAAAATATAGAGGGTGGGAGGGGAGGATTTAATGGAGAAATTATATTATAATTTCTCCATTAAATCCCCCCTCCCACTCTGACCCACCCAACATGAGGTTTTACTTTATTAAACACGTTGCGGTTGGAAAGGTTTTTTTTTGGATCGAGCCGATCAACCCCGCATATTACTGGCTCACTTACCTGAACTTAGAGCATTCACGGGAAATCTTACAATGATTGTTAAAATTTAAAGATTAATACATATGAAATTAATATTATCAATTATAGAAAATATAAATTATTTTATTTATAATTGGTTAACATTTATTGTAAAACAATTTTTCATCATCTCCTTAAAATATCAAATTAAAATTAAAATATCAAATAACAACCCATCATATCTTTTAATAATTTTTTTTGGTAAATAATAAGAGATTTAAAATCAACCATAAATACGTGTTTGCATATGTTTTATAATATAATTAATACATATTATATATTTAAAAAAAAAAAACTAATAAATATATATGCATATATTTTATAATATAATTAATACAAATTATATATTAAAAAAAAACTAATACTTATTTTTTTAACGATCACACTTATACTCGTAATATAAATTTCTTAATATCTCAAGTACATGTAACACATTTAATGTCTAAAATATCAAATATCTACAACACATTAATACTTCCAAATAACAATGTCATTTTCCTACCCACCTATTATCTAATACCTATTTTTTTTTTCAAACTTTTTTCAGAAACATGTATTATGTTTATAAGCTTGTATGCATATGTTTTATAATTAGATAATTCCCCGTTGTTTTTTTTTCAAACTTTTTTCAGACATGTATTATGTTTATAAGCTTGTATGCATATGTTTTTATAATAAAATTAGTGTATACTATATTATATTATAATGTTTTTTTTTTTAAATAAAAAGTTGTATTACTTTATAAGATCATTATGATAGTGCATATGTTCATATATCAGCCAAAACTTACCACAGGTTATGTCAAATAGATGGAAACTAGAACAAGTGATTAAATCTTTTATTGTTTTTGAAGACTAAGTAGACATGAAACCTTAAACAAAATGACATTGTAAAAAACGATTGTCATGATAGAAAATGCATAGTGACAAAAGAAAAAAACTAAATTAAACAATGGATGAACCTGAATTTCCTTTGTCACCATCATGTTGAAGCCTGGTAGGAGTGAAGACGAACGACTGGGCACAAGTCAAGCATCTTCATTTGTTTGGCTCGCCTGAAAGTGCATCGAACAACATGTCCAAGCCACTGTTAAGGATGGTGTGTCGGTGAAGCTACTCCGCCATATCCTTTCTCATATCAAAGATGATATCTAAGTGTTCCTATCAAAGGCGACAGGTGCTAGTCTGTTCAGGCTCTGGAGCTATGCCGAGTGGAGGTTGAGTTGATTTGCATGAAGAGCCTCCTCGTGATATTCATCCAAAGGGATTTCCTCTTCAATTATATAGGTGCCTATCTCCAAAGAATAATCAAAACTGAGGGTGGGTTGACCAGAAGTGTTGGGTGGGGCTTGAAATTCAGGCACTATGTAAAGAGAGGGAGCCGTGGGGATTTGTGGTGAGATTGCAGGTGTCTCTTCCTCAATATATTCCATGGGAGGACCTTCATCCAACCAATTCTAGCCTGAGGAGAGAGAGGGCATCAGAGAGGGTATGTTATGGCTAACCAAGGAAGTGTGGGGAGAGGGAGGAGAGGCAGAGGAACTTGGTCGGTATTGCCGGGCTACAAAGTTGTAGTAAGTCGGCCCGCACTTGGGCTTTCCTCTTTTCTTGGGCATGATAGAGTGAGTGACAAGAATGGTTACCAGGAGCAGAGTGGAATGAAAGGAAAGAGAGTGGAAAGACATGAAAGAATCCAAAGACAGGAACAAAGCCAGATATTTTTTTCCATTGCATACCTCCTGAATTAAATTCAAGATGAGAAGGTGAATTGTCAGAGGGGTCGAGTGGACAGGCTTCATGTGACTCGTACCAGTCCAGACATGTCGCCGCTATCGCATTGAAGACTCCATTAAGCCATCCTATGAATGCAGGCGCATCAACGATCATTTCCATTAAATGTTGCTCATACCATGAGGATTAGAGAAAATAGTGACGACATGAGCAATTAATGTCCTCATTTTGCATGGACTCCAGCTGTCACCCCATCCAAGATATAGTATATATATTCATTAACTTTTGTAAATTGTGAGTAATCATATATATACAATTTTTAGTTCAAAATATAATTTTGTAATATCTCAAATAATTGTTACACATTTAATGTTTCCAATATCAAATAGTTACAACATATAAATACTTTTAAATTCTATTGTCATTTTCTAATCCACCCATTACCTAATATTTAATTAATTTTTTTATCATTTTTTTAAAAAACATATATTAAGTAACTTTGCTACTCATTTATATCAATGTCTAATATTCCAAAATTATATATATATAATTAATTTTGTAATACTAAATATTAATATTTTTTTTTAATTTAATTTTTTTATTTTAATACTAATAAAAATATTTATATGAAACAAAATTTAATAAAAAACAATACTTGAAAACTTAATTAATGTATTTTAAATAAATATTTTAAAACGAAAAAATTTAAATGATTCTTTAAAATATTTATTGAATTTATTGACTTATTTAATGGAAAGAATAAAATTATTATACTCATTAATTTCATAAAACTTCATTCCAACTTTATTTTAAAATGAACAAATTTATATCACAATCAAAATAAATTATGATAATTTGTTTTGTAAATAAGTGTAAAACAAAATCCCATCCTCTCTATTACACTTTAATATATATTCACATATTACACATTCATATATGAGAAAAGGCCCTACTTTATTTTACACTTTCATATATCTCTACATAGAAACAAAATTGAATAGAAAGTGATGTTTAGGGAAAATGATGATAAAAACTAAATTAAAAAATGAAGATGATTGATAATTAAATTAAAATTAATGAAGTTAAGCTAATAAATAATGGTTTTGTTGGAATGTCCATTTATGAAGTCTTTAATTCTTTTTACAAAACCTAAAGTTTAACTTGACTATCTTTTCTTGCTCTTATTATAAGGATCATAACTTGCTCCTTTACCTTTTTCTCATCTTCAACTTGTATATAAGTTATTGAATCATGGTGACTTGTTATTCTAAGTTAATTTCTTGTCTTCTTTCATTAACTTTATCAACTTTATCCTTACATTTCATTGATTGCTTGTTTTGGGATAGAGTCTTTCATATTTCTAGTCATCTTATTTTGTACTAATGCATTAATATTGAAGGTGTTTGATTTTCATTAATCAAGTAAAATTAATCCACAAAAGAATCTCAACAAATATATTTGATTTCTAAGTCATAATCCCCCAGAAAAGAGATATGAATTCCACTTCTAATATCACATTTCACATTATCCCTTCCCAATGCAAAGTGACTAGAAATGTACGCCCTTTAGAGTTTAAGGTTAATACCTTTAACTTGGATAAATTGGTAGAGCCACATATCATGTCTTCTACCCCTTTCCAAATAAGGGTCATCTTTAAGAATATCATTGTTCATTGATGTCAAGTGGATGAAGCAGCCTTGTCTTGTATGTCCTCATCTACTTGGCAACAATTCATATCTCTCATCGTCATTTAACCAATGATACAGTTGTAGGTCTTTGATGGTAAAATACTTAAACTAGTAATGTTGTTCCTAAGCTCCCCATTGACTTAGGTGGTAAGATGGTTTTAGTTGATGTAGTGGTTTCGACAACACCGGTGGACTTAAACATACTCCTAGCACAATTACATGTATCCCATGAAAGTTGTGGTGCCTTCTTTTTTTCGCGTGATATAATTTCTATATAGAGAACACATTGCCACCATCAATTATCTTTCTTTTATTATGATCCTCGACTATATTTGACCCTACACCATGTTTTTTCCTCTATTGCTCATATTGGGTTCATCTTTTCCCTCACAATTGTTGGTTCTAGTCTCTTCAAGGACTCAACATTGTTGGGGGCATTGTATTCATCACCCTTGGGTAAGTGCAAGCTAATGATGGTCTTTCATGATGTGTTAGTGGCAATGGAAATGTGAAAAAATATGTATCCTTTGACTTGAAGGTATATTTTGAGATACTTATGTAAAACAAATATAGTGTAAGAAGATGAAATGTAGCAAATTGAATTACCTTTTGGAGTATATACTTTTATTTATTAAAATTTGTATAACATTATTGCTTGAATGATAGAATCAATATAAAAAATTAGATATACATAGAGGAGATACAACACTAGTGCACGACAATTTTGTTTTTAAATTATGGTTGTCTTTTATTTTTTTTGAAATTGATGAAGTCAATGAATCCATAGAATTAGTATGTCAATTGTTGGTGCAATGTTTGAGGATCTTAACATAACCAAAATGAATTTATTTAGTAGTGAAACATATTTAATCATTGAGTTATTACAAATTTATATGAGAAATATTAAACGTTTATATTTTACCTTGATTAGATGTCACACACATAATTTGATATTTGGAATTTAAAGAAAGAGATCAATATATTCCAATATTTTTATCACTGATGGGCATGTGTAACATGTTCTAATGGTTTGTCTAAATGGGTAATGCTTTTGCTTGTTTTTTACGAAGAAAACTGCAATTTTTTCCATTTCTTGAACTTTAACCTCTCTAAACTAGTAGTTTTTTTTAGAATTTCACCTTGAAGTATAAAACATATTTGTAGAGAATTGCCTTACCTTCATACTCTTATATTTTTTTAAAATTATTTATGGATATTTAGTGGGATAATTTTTTTAGTTTACTGATTGCATATACTTTAAGATCACATGTAAGAAAAATGAACAACCTACCTGAGTGTCTTGTTTTTAGACATGGCTATTAACTTTATTGTAGTAGTGTCTAGACTATATTTTGTGATTTTTCAGATTTAATAACTATTTTTTATTAGTTATCTAAATGGAAAACGAAAAACATATGTGAGTGTCTTGTTTTTAGAGATGGATATTAACTTTATTGTAGTAGTGTGACTATATTTTGTGATTTTTCAGATTTAATAACTATTTTTTATTAGTTATCGAAATGGAGTAAAAAAAAAATTAGTGTTATCTTACACATTTTTGTGGGCATCATTGTTCTTTTTAATGTGATCATTACCAAGAAAACTAAAAATACCCATTTAAATAAGACATTATGAGAAATAGCATTAGGATTTTTTCTTTTTTTTTGGTATTGTGATTTTGATGATATTGAATTTTCATTTTAGGGGATTTTGAGAAAAATATAATTTTTAAGGGATAATTTTTAAAACCAAATATAATAAATAGTAATTTTTAATGCAAAACATAATTTGTATATCATCACAAACTATATTTGAAGATGAATACATTGGTAGTAAGCCCAATTTGAAGATGAATCCATTGGTAGTAATCCCAACAGATGTTCTTTAAAATTTGTTGGGATGCACCCTTCTTGATGTTATGTTGCAGAATTTTTATTTAAGTTGACCAAAACTATTAGTTGAGAGTTTGTTTCATTTTTACCCAATAAGATTGTTGTATTTTTGGAAAACTCTTAATTGCGAGTTTATAAGAAAGTTTATAAAACTCTCATATTAGAGTTTTTAAAACTCTTGACCTAGAGTTTTTAAAACTCTCATCTTAGTGATTTGTTGACTTTTTGTGTAGCTGCATCACGTTGCCCTTACGGTGGCTCACTCCAAAAGAATTATATATCTTTGTGTTTTCACTTGAAAGTGAAATAAAAAATTTAAATTTGATATGGTTTTTGTACTTCATACAACCGAGTTGATTACTACGGAACTAAGTCTAAAGTAAAAACAAAATGAGACAAGACACATTGCAAGAAAAATATTCTAAAAGGAGAAACAAAATGAGACAAGACACATTGCAAGAAAAATATTGTAAAAGGAGAGTGAATTATAACCTAAACATATAACTAGAAAAGTGTGTCTTGATATAAGGCACATTGCTTTAGGGTTAAATAAAAAAATCAAATTTTGTAAAACCGCGAATTTTTAAAAAAATGCTCCATGATGCTTGCTATACCTATAATTGCATGAGTGTGTTGTATACAATTGCGCATTGTGGTAAGGTTAAATAAAAATTTCCAAACCACACTTAAAGTTTGTAAAAAAAACTATTTTAAATAAGTAAGTCCTCATGTGCCATAGACCTATAACCAAACTGGTATGTTAGTATACAAGGTGCATTGGGTTAGGGTTAAATTAAAAACAAATTACTAAATTAATTTTTCATTTTTATCATCCACTAGTGCTACCAATACCTTCAAGCATCGATGCTCTTTTTCCCTCTACGAGTGCCTTGTTATCCCATGTTTCTGAATTATTAAATTTCCTTGCAATATTCATCCGCAATAGATTCCATTTCATTTTTTAGTATTTCCAAAACCCCTTCGAGTTTAGTTTGTAAATTATGCACAAATTGTGTCTCCATAATGGAGATGATACTAGGGCATTTCTTTTTTACATCTTAATTTAAATTTTCATGGTTTCAGTTTTCCATTTTAGTGGGTAAATTTGTTTTATTTTTTCTCATTTTTTGAAAAATAATATCGTTGATGTGGCTTTTTTTTTATTGGGAATTGCATCATAGTGCATTTACATGATGCACTCTATGCACTTCTCATTACCATTCTAAGAACACTGATTATTTGAATATGGTTACAGATCATATTTATTGTGTTAGTTTGTGCATTAAGAGATGTTATGGAGAATTGTCACGATGTTGGCCTATCCATGTATGTGCACAACAAAGTGCAAGTTAGATATGCCTTGTGATGGAGATATATGTGTGGATGACTTAGGGCACCATCACAGTTGCTCTCCTATCACATTGTTGCACCAACTTGGTATTTTGTATGTGCCTATGATTTTTGGTGCACTCGCATGGATTAGTAGCACCATTTTTTGGTGCCATAGATTATTCCATGTGCACCAAATTCAATGACTACATGCAACACTATCTAGATGCACATGTGCCTTCACAAAATTTATACACACCAGTTTTCATTATTCCATGTTCTTTTCAATTTATTGTATGCATCAGTGTGTTTAACGATGAATCAACACACCATCTATGGTGTTACCTAATATCCTTAGTGCATTGTATTAGTAGGGCATGTGCCTCACTCTCATAGTTTCTTAATGTTGTCTAGAAATCACAAATTTATGGTGTGTTGCTTCATACAAGCACATCAATGTCAGTGCGGCAATGGTGTTGTAAAAAATTGAGTACACTAGAGATGGTGCACTGAATCAAAACAAGCACACCAAAGATAATGCAATGAATCAAAACAAGTGCACTGGAATGTTTTATCCATTTATAATGCACAAAATTTAAAATTCAATATTGAGTGAATATTACGAATGGTAATTTAGTACAAATTACATATTTTATATTTATATTTCCCTAATGATATTTGTATGTGAATTTGTTATGATCCAATGCCTTATAAATGATAAAAAGTTAATGAATAGCAATCCACTTTGAGGGGGAAACCTCCTTTTAAAATATATTCAATGTACAATACAAGACATGATGATCCTAAGACTAGGTCTCCTTGGTATATATATAAGAAACAAAGGGTACAATTATAATGAAAGGGTATAATGAAGGGTTCTAGCCTACATACATATAAAACACTAGAAATGTAATAATTCAATATCTAGGGCTTAATAATGGGTTTTATACTTACCATGGGGATTTTCCTAGCGCTTAGCATTCCTCTCACCTTCAAACAAGTGTTGTCCTCAACACTTGACTAACTGTAGGTGTTTATGCATTAAGAACTCATCTTCCCATGTCACCTCTTCCACTAGTAGGTTATTTTTTATGAGGTACTTAGTAATTGCTCAATTCTGCAACTACTTAATCCTTGTTTCAAGGATTCTTTATGGTTCTAGTATGATTTCCCCTTCTTTATTAATATATGGTAAAATAGTTTGGATTGGGATCTTGTCACTGATTACCTTCTTTAAGAAAGAAACATGGAAGACTAGATGTACATGCGAAGATGGAGGTAACTCCAATTTGTAAGCCATATTTTCAATCCTTTGCAACACCTTATAGGGGCCATAATATTTGGGTGTTATTGTCCTTCTTTTGTTGCTTGAGGGAAATATTTTTTATATGGTTGTAGCCTCAATAATACTCAATCCCCCATTTCAAATTCCATTTCACTATGATGTTGATCTGCTTGTTGTTTCATCCTATTTTGTGCCATAACCAATTTTTTCTTCAATAGTTTGAGAAGCTCCCTTTGGTTCCGTATGTGGTCCTCCACTACTTGAACCTTTGCATTCATTTTTAGGGCCGATGTGATGGATGGAGGATGATATCCATAAAGTGCCAAAAATGAGGACATTTTTTATGAAGTATGGGAGGATGTGTCATACCACCATTTTGCCAAGGGAAACCGCTTGACCCTTTATGTGTGTTTATCAGATGCAAAACAACGAAGATATCCTTCTAGAAATTTATTAACAATCTCAATTTACCCATCAGATTGAGGATGGTAAGATGAGTTGTGAGTCAATTGAGTACCTAAACAAGAAAATATTTCAGTCCAAAAATTCCAGTGAAAACAAGATCTTTGCTACTTACAATAATCTTTGGGACTCCATGTAGCTTTTGAACTATTTCCATGAATGTTACTTACTACTGTAATTACTTTAAAAGAATGAGAAAGAGAGCAAAAATGGGCATACTTTGTCATTCGACCCACTAATAGAATGCTAGCAGTCTTTCCTTCAAATTTGGGTAAACATGTAAGAAAATCAATTGAAACTTATTCTCAACATTGACTTGGTATAGCTAATGGTTGTACGAGAGTTGGTGTATTGATTATATCTCCATTATTTTGTTGGCATACCACATATTCAGACACAAACTTTTGACCATTAGTTTTAAGACCTACCAAAAAAATCCTTCTTGATCTTGTGGCAAGTTTTGAAGAACCATGAATGTCCTCCTATAGGAGAAGTGTGTGATTATAGAGGGACCTTTTGTTTGAGTTGATAATTCTTACATTAATATAGGTGATCTTCATACCATAGAAAATCATTCTTCCATACAAATTTGTCTAATGCATTGGGATCCTATTGTAGTTGTTGACTGATCTTGCACACCTATTGACCTTGCTTCCATTATATACTTTCTTCTTCCACCCAATCATATTATGAAATAGAAATAGTGCATAGTTAACCCTGTATTTCTTATTCCTTCCTTGAAAGTGTATTTTCCACAATATTAATTTTTCCTTTTTTTTAGATAATTTCAAAGTCATAACCTAGCATCTTTGTAACCTATTTTTGTTGCTCTTCTGAATATAATCTTGCTCCAAGAAGTAATTCAAACAATCATGATCCTTTTTTACTTTGATTTTCCTTCCTATTAGGTAAGGGCACCATTTCTTAACTCCATGTAGCATGGCCAACATTTATTTTTCATAAATGGGTTTGAGTAAGTTTATCCCTTTAAGTTGGTTGTTGTCAAAGGAAATGGGCCTTCCTTATTGCATTAAATTGCACCAATTCCATGGCCTAAGGCATCACGCTCCACAATAAAAAATAAATCTGAAGTCGGGTGTGGCCAGGAAATGAGTTGTACACATAGCCTCCTTAAGTTTTTAAAAATATTTGGTTCCTTTTTTAGTCCAAGAAAATGCTTCCTCCTTTAATAATTCTATTATAGGTGTTTCTAATTGACCATAGTTCTTGAAAAACTTGCAATAATAGTCGATCAATCCTAAGAATCCTCTAATTTTATTCAAGGTTTTTGGATTTGGACATTCTCTCATAGATTTAATTTTGTTAGGTTCCACTTCTACACCTTCATGAGATACAATATGACCCAAATATTCCACTTCTTGAACCCCAAAGGAACACTTGGAAGGCTTTTCATAAAGTCATTTATCTTCCAATAGTTGTAATACGTTGTTAGCATGTTGTACACGCTCTTCCAAAGATTTGATGTAGATTAGTATGTCATCAAAAAATACTAACACAAGTTTTATAAGGAAGGGTTTGAAAATAGAATTCATCAAGCTTTGAAATGTTGAAGGTGCATTAGTAAGTCCAAATGGCATAACCAAAAACAAATAATGACCTCATGTATTCTAAAGGTTGTTTTTGGAATGTCTTCCTACCTCATTTTGATTTGGTGATATCCCAAACAAAGATCCAACTTAGTAAAGAACATTTCTCCATCCAATTCATCTATTAATTCATCAATGACAAGAATACAAAACTTATCTTTGATGGTCATTTTGTCGAGCAGTCTATAATCTAGACTCATACACCATGAGACACCCTTATTCATAACCATCAATGCTGGTCAAGAGAAAGAAATTTGGCTAGGTTGAATGATGCATGTTGATGATCCTCATTATTGTACATTTTAAAGGCTCATCTTTGACATATTTTTCCACCACAAAATGACTTAATGTTTGATTTTGACCATATTTAATAGTCAGTTATGGGTATTTTGTGTATTTCTTAATGAATGTATAATTGAGGTGGATTTTAATGTATATTATACCTTTTTACACTAATGTTTTTGGCAAAAGACATGTGTTCCACCAATCAATTTGAACTGCAAGAGTCAAGGGTGCGAACCTCCTAGAAACAAGGGATTTTGTCCCCTCGAGTGAGTTGCCATCCAAATATCAAGGGAAATTGTCTACACCTACCTCCAATAGTGCTCCTTATGAATTTATGACCACTTATGATCAACAATAGTTCGAAAATACTGATGCCAAGGGATGAAATCCCTCATTTACTCATCACTCTCCTTGATTTAGGAAGGGAGGTCGAACTCTCTAGTTATATATAGGCCTCTAGTCTAAGAGAGAAGGATATAATGAATTTTTGGAGAAGAATTATATGAAGATGTTCTGCAATACTTTTGTTGAAGACTAAGAAATTTGATGATCCTGATTTACTGCTGATATTTATGAAATAAAATGGTTTTTCCTTCAGTCCATTAAAGCTTCTTTTAGGTTCCTTGTGCTTCTTGGGTAGGGTCCATCCAAGAGGGCTCAAGGACCCTTTTTACTATTTCTGTAGTTTTCATGCATATTAGTTGGTTCTTAGATAGTGTTTCATTCTCTATTGAAGTTAGATTTATCTTTGTATGATAAATTTCCATTTTTGTTAAGATTTTAACTAACTGGCCAACTGTAGTAGCATCTTGTAGAAATGTTCAATAACCTTTTGTAGCACTCATAGGTGCCTCCCAAGGCTAAGAACCATAGATTCACTTCATTTATTTTATAATCTAGCTTTGTCAATGCTTTTAACGACTTGCACTAATTTTTTAGAATTCATTTTTCTTCATGTTGGAGTATCATGTAGAAACTGTGGAGATCTTGTAGAAATGCACAGTTCCTATAGAAATCTCATGTAGGTTTGTTTTATCTTCAAATTTTGACTTAGTTTAATCTTATTTTCATGAAAGCATCAATAAACAATAAAATCACATTTATATTGATAATGATCAAGGGGTTAGATTGCTTTGTTCATGCATTAGTGTAGTTTCATTTCCATTACAGTTTTTCGGTCATTGTTTACAACTTTAGTTCTATCACATTTATCAATCATAATTTTAGATTAGATTCATCTTTTGTTTCATTTTAACTCTCCTTATTCAATAATATTTGATGTAGTATAATAAGCTCCTTTCATTCACTTTAGATTAGTTGAACTTTCAAATTCGTGTGTTTCCTTTAAGGAAAATAGTTCAGAACTACTTTCTATCATTTGATTTCTTTCATATTTCCATCCTTTGATCATTTTCAACCCTTTTCTACTGACAATTGCATACTGCACATACAGTGCATAACACCTCTTAGTTTTGTACAAACCTGGGGTTGAAAATTAAAGTAGGGGATTAAGGGTACAATAAATAATTGTTGATATTCCTAGGACCATCACTTTTTGGCACCATTGTTGGGGAGGTGCTAAAATTTGCATGTCCTTTTCTTTTCTTTTTTCTCTTTTGTGTGACTTGGAGGAGTAATTAGGATACCTCATTCACAAGGCCAACCTCACTATGGATTTTCTATAGTGTAACAACCCAAGTGCTTTCACTTCATGTGAGTATTGATATCTCATTGTCGCACTCTCTTTTTGCATTTAAAATTAGAGAAAAAAAATTCACTTTCTTTTCATTTCATGCATGACTAGACCTAGAAATAGAAAAGGAAATTTTTTACCAAAAACCCCGACCACAAAACAGGTCCAAGCAATCTAGAGATTGGTCCTGAAACACTAGATGATTTCTTGGAAAGGGAAGCTAGATAATTTGAGAATCTTTCAGAAGACAGCCAATCCTCACCTTGTGTCATGGCTGGTGAAGAATAAATATTTGAGTTCCTTATTCATGAATTTTATGGAGAAGCCAAGATGAAAAATATCAATCCTTATGCTTTACCTTATTTTCATGGGCTTGTCGTTCAAGATACTAACACTTTATTGTTTGAATTTGCAGTTATATGCAGGACATATGATTATACCACTGATGAACAAAAGCTCAAACATTTTCCTTTTACCTTGAAGGATTCAACTCTAAGATGGTTTATGAGTTTGGAAGGAAATATTATCACAACTTGGGATCAAATGAAAAACACCTTAAGTGAAAGATACAGAGACTATAGTAGAGAAATATATACAAGGGATAAGATTTTCATAATGACACAAGGACCCGATGAATCTCTAGAAGACTTTGAAGAAATATTTCAACTAAGCTATAAGAGAGATCAAAATTACACTATGGATGAAAATTCACTCAAGCTTATTTTACTTAGAGGAGTAAGAGAATATCTAATGGAAACATTGAATATCCTATCTAATGGGGATATTTACCAGTTGGACTATGATGATATCAAAAGAATATTCAAGAACCATTCAAGGTCTTCCAAAAACAAAAGGTAGAAGTAGTAGAGGTTTTATCTCTCCATATTCTAACCCAACAACTCATATAAAACATGAATTAGGAGGATTGATAGAAGATATGAAGACTGATAGTTTACACTCTTTATCCATGCAAATGGATACAATGAAGATTAGGAAGAAATAGAAAGAAGCAGATAAGGAATTGGCTATCTATTATCCCAAATGCACTAAAAATCATCCTAGAAATGAGTGCCCTTTAAACCTTATAGATGTTTGTGGAATGTGTAAGGAAAATCATCCAACTGACAAATGTCTTTCTTTTCCAGGTTTGAAAGCTACATTTCGAGGAGCAGAAGAGAACATGGAGTCACTATACTTCATCAATCAAAAGAGGCCTGGAGCACCAAGACCATTCCAAATAGGTTTGAACTTCAATCTTACTCAAAATTTTAATGCATATAACTCTCATATGCCTCATCAACCATGGTATAAAACATCACCTTGAACTGATCCAAACCCTTTTCAATACCAAGGACCTTCAATTCCTCCTCCATACCAATATTTTCCTACTATGCCACAAAATCAGTGGAATCAACTATCCCAAGGATGGAGGCCAAAAAATTTCCAACAACCTACATTACTACTTCCTCCTCCTCCTCCTCAAAACAACACTGCTCCAAACAATGTTCCTCCTAAGAAACCTCAACTACCTGCTCAACCTGCTCCAAATCCAAACAATATGTAAGTCCAATCTGTATACAACAATGATATAACTTATCGGACTTATTCTGTGGAATTACAAGAGATAAATCTCATATCAGGAAAAATTGTGCAACAACAAACAAAGGCCATAGAAAATGAAGAATCTGAGAAAGAAAACATTACCTTACCCCAACCTCAAGCCCCTCACCCTGAAAGATTACAAGAAAGGAAAACTTATACATTTGAGGAAAAAGAACTTTTAGGGGAGCTTAAAAATTTGTGCATAAAGATACCTCTCTTACAAGATTTTAAGGATGTGCCCATTTTCAATAAGTATATCAAGGAAGAATGCATTAGAATACCAGGGAGGAAAAACAAATATGCTCCCACCATAAATGTTGTAGGACAACTAGCTGACCTTATGCTTCAGAAGTTAATTGTACCTAAATACTTGGATATAGGGAGTCCTTTAGTAAATGTCCATATTAACAAATGTAAAGAACCAATCTGGTTCTTACGATGAACATCCATCATAAATGGAATAAATAACTGTAATCCATACTAGACAATAAATATATTGAATAAGAATGTATATAATGAGATAAATAGATAGATAGATGATGAATATATGTACAGTGAGAGTGCCAAATATATAGAGAACCTAAAGGCACATATGGTGACCATTCATGAAAGGATGCATCCCTTAGACAATTAATAACTATTTATTATTATTATTATTATATTGTATGTTACATTGTCTTCCCCTTAAAAACTCTTTGTCCTCAAAGCATGATTAGAGAAGGACCTATCCCTTGTTCTAAATCGAATTGTATTCTCATGATCTTTTGTTTTTGTAGTTGTGACACTTGACGAAACAAAACGATATAATCTTCGAATTCTTGAAGTAATATTTTGCATATTTTCGGAAGTGATCCATCCCAAATCTACTTTCATTGGAATTGTTTGATGATTGATTGTTCAGATAGGATTTCTCATTTTAGGCTTCCACACAAGTTTTTGATTTTGTCTTCGTTCTTTTTCAATGTTGTAGTTTAGTTGTTGGTAAGAAGAACATTGTTTATATTCCTCTTGACCTTGTTGTTGGTCATAACGACTTTTGTGATTTGGATGATGATAAGGCACTCCAATCTCTTCTGAATATTGTTTATTGGATATTTCTTCAACTTTTAATGTTTCTGGTAATCCAATTGGATTAATGTTTGTTTCTTTCTCTAAGGTCTCGATTTTTTGAACTAGAAAATTCTCTATTTCAATTGATTTAGTCATTGTTTCTTTGTGATATAGCTCTTCTTGTAAAGACTTCTTATCATGCTTTAGCTTTCTAATTTGGGTAAGTAATTCTTGATTATGTCTCCTTAAACGTAAAATTTCTTCCTTATTTCCTGACTTGTCATCTTCATTTTTTGATTCCAAATTTTCCATTATTTTGTTCTTTAAACTTTTATTTTGTTCAAGCAATTGTTGATTACAGATTCTTAGGCAAGATCTTTCTTCATTTTTTTCGGATAATTTCTTCACATTCTTTAACTTCTTGATTTGTTCAACCAAGCTTTGATTATAGTTCTTTAAACGACAATTATCTTCATCTTTCTCTGATAATTTCTTAATGAGATCATGATTAACTTTTTCTAACTTCGGATCCCTTTGCTTCTTATCTTTTGGCTCGTTGATTTGTACCAAAAATATTTGGTTATGATTTTTTAAGTAAGAAATGTCTCTGTCTTTTTCTTGTAATTTTCCCTCAAGATTTTGTTTTTGTCTCTCTTCTTGGTTTTTTAGCATTTTCTCCAACCCAACTTGAAATTGTAAATTTATGTTGTGTTGTTAATAATGAATTAATTGGTTCTCTAATTCTTTTATTTTCACTTCCCAATGTGTGTCACCTTGATTTTCTACTAAAGTAAAAATATTCTTACAATATGGACAAGGGCGAGTTACATTCATAAGGCGCCTTTCATTCTCTTCCTCTTTTGTGCAATAGGGACATTTTGCCAAAAAAAAAAACTTTGTAGATGTCATAGTTCACTTTGTATTTTTTTAATAAATGATAAAATACACTTTAAAAACCCACTTTTAAAACAATACACTTTTTTTTAATACTTTAACTTTGGAATATATTATTTTATTCTATATTTTTTTTCTCTTTTGAGTGCCCCTTACTTTCCAAGATCCACTTCACTTTTAAAAATATAATAATATAATAATCCTTCAAACGTTTTTTTTATTTACATAAATTTATGATGGTATCGTTTACAAATTATTATAAAACATTTCCTCGTATTTTTGTGGATATCTCTAACTCCGCAATATTTAATATGATACCCTCTCTTCTTACTTTTCCTTTATGAATATCCTTTACACAAGGTAATTGACTTTGCTAAAATATATTTTGACTTTGGTTGAATTAATATTACTCCAAAGACTTAGGTCATTGACTTTTTATTTTGGCTTCAACCCCACATGTATATAAAAAGTTGTAAAAAGTTACCACTGTAATTTTTTTTTATAGGGTAGGGAAATACCATGGGCCAATGGTTCACCAAAACCATGGGCCTGTAAACCACCAACAATAAAATAAGAATTTACTCTTCTTATTTGGAACTTTTTCTTTTAAATTACCTTTTGTTTTTTTATTCTTTATTTTTCTTTCTTTCTTTCTTTTTCCTTCCTTTTTTTTTCTTTATTTATTTATTTTCTTCTTGATATTTGGTAATATTTTTTTCTAATTTTCTTGCAGTGGAAGGATTATTTCTTCAATGATAATTTCTGATGATTTTTTTTTAAATGGAAAAATGTGCTCAAGTGGTCAAAGACCTAGATAAATTAGAGAAACTCTGATTTTTTTTTGTATGGGGATATAAGCCTATATGGCCAATGGCCATGATAAATAACAAAGCTTTGATATCAATGTAAAGAACCAATATGTTTCTTACGAAGAACATCCATTATAAATGGAATACATAACTGTAATCCATATTGGACAATAAATATATTGAATAAAAATGTATATAATGAGATAAATAGATAGATAGATGATGAATATATGTGCAATGAGAGTGAAAAATATATAGAGAACCTAAAGGCACATATGGTGACCATCCATGAAAGGATGCATCCCTTAGACAATTAATAACTATTTATTATTATTATTATTATTATTATTATATATTTTGTATGTTACAACAATACCCTGGTACAAAATACTCTTATTGATCTAGGAGTTGCAATCAACGTTATGACTAGATATACCATGATAAAACTCAACCCCCAGGGATTTCTGAGAAACACCCCAACTATCCTACAACTTGCAGATCGATCCACAATTAAACCTAAAGGCGTGTTGGAAGATATCATAATTTCCATTGACTCATGGGAATACCCTACTGACTTCCTAGTCCTTCAACCCAAGTCTTATTGCAATGGATATCCTCTCATTTTTGGAATGCCTTGGTTGGCCACAATAGATGCATGCATTGTTCGTAGAGCAGGAAATATGACCATCACTAATGATCTTTACCAAAAACAAATTGTTCTTTATCCCCCTTCCCGACCTTTGATAAAAAAAAATCTTCCTATGTGGTTGGAATAGGAAGAAGATCTGAAACAAACAACTTCCTACCCCATATATACAATCCACATTTCCTTGGTTGATAGTACCATTGATGAGGACACTTTCCTTGAAAATTTTCTGCAAAATCAATATCCAGGAGATGAAAAAATAGAAGGGATAAATGATGATACCATATCTGAAATTTCTGCAGAAAATAACACTAAATTATGAAAAGATTTGTTTACTTCTTAGATAGAAGATCCAACTGTCAAAACCATAGAAATCATCCCTACAAAAACACTCAAAATCAACAACAAACTCACTAGTCAACAAGAACAAAAACTGTTAGATGTACTAAAAATAAATATTGAAGCTTTTGCATGGAATTATAAAGACTTGAAAGGAATCCATCCTTCTATTTGTACTCATCACATTTACATCAAAGAGTATTGTAAACTTGTTAGGAATCCCCAAATAAGGATGAACCCTGCAATGAAAGACACAGTTAAACAAGAAATCCAAAAGTTGTTTGATGTCAGATTCATATATCCTATATCAGACAATGATCAATAAGTCTCCCCTCTATTTATTTTCCCAAAGAAGAATGGGAAATGGATTATCAGGAGTTTAACAAGGATACCATAAAGGACCATTTCCCCCTACCTTTTTATTGACCAATTTTTGGATGTCTTGGTCAGGAAGCAATAATTTTCCTTTTTGGATGGTTTTAGTGGATATAAACAAATTTAGATCAATCCTGAGGATCAAGACAAGACCACATTTACTTGCCCATGGGGCACATTTGTATACAAAGTCTTACATTTTGGCCTATGTAATTCCCTAACCACTTTTCAAAGAGAAATTCTCAGCATCTTTTCATAACTCATCCATCTTAAAGTTGAGATCTATATGGATGACTTTACCCCTTATGGAAATTAATTTGATAAAGCCTTGGACAATATATATAAGGTTCTCCAAAGATGTAGAGAGATGAATCTATCCCTTAGTAATGAAAAAATTAATATAATGATGAATGAAGGGATTATTTTAGGACATCATTTGTCCTCTATATGGATTGAATTAGACAAAGAAAAGATCAAAATCATCACCTTACTTCCTACCCCTTTGAAACCAAAAGATGTAAGAAGCTTTCTTGGACATGCAAGATGTTACAGGAGGTTTATTAAGGATTTTAATAAAATAGTTTCTCCCATGTTTTCCTTTTTGTCCAAAGATGTGGAATACTATTGGACTTTGAATTGTCAACAAGCTTTTGAAACAATTAAGGAAAAACTCACAACTTCTACTATTTTACAAGGTCCCAATTGGGGTCTCCCATTTCACATTCACACTAATGCATCAGACAAGTCTGTAGGATCAGTCTTAGGATAGGATGAAGATAATAAACCTTATTCAATTTACTTCATAAGTAAAAATTTAGATGGTGTAGAACTGAATTATAGTGTTACAGAAAAAGAACTTTTAGCAGTGGTTCATGCTTTCAATAAATTCAGACCTTATGTGATACATTATAAAGTTTTTGTACAAACAAATCATCTTGTCATTAGATATTTGATGATTAAACCTGACATGAATGGTAGGATGATTAGATGGTTTCTTTTATTACAACAGTTTGATCTAAAAATTCTCGATAAGCCTAGAAAACATAATGTATTTGTAGATTTCTTGTCTAGATTGACCATTCCTATTGAAGAAGGCATGATTAATGACCAATTTCTAGATGAGCACCTATTTTCCATGTCAATATAAACACCCTGGTTTTCTGATATAGAAAATTACTGTAACACACCCACTATCGTAATTTAAAATTTTTGGGGTCAATATCCCACAAATGAGAAATCTCCACCAACCCGTATTAGCAAAATACCAATCCCTGACTCTATACCAGGATTTGGGGTTCCTCCTATCGAGGTTTTGACGCCCACGATATCTTGACAACTACAAACACCGATCTCCGCTAGTGTTCCTAGCGTACTGGCTTCCCAGGCTAAGTCCTGGTCAATACGACCACAACGTTCACAGGACCACAATCTTAATTCCTGTCGGGGCTTGACACCTCTCAATGTCATGGCGCACAAGTCCCCTGGACCCTCGACGCGTCTTTTCGCTAACTAGCCCCCTAGGTTATACCATGGTTCATGTGACCACTGACCCTATGACTATGGCCATATAACCTTCCATCTGGGTTTCGGCCTTTGCGAGGACACGAAACACATATACCCGGGTCTCGCGATATCCCGATCCCCGATTCTCTCCTGCTGCTCGACACGTGTCTCTTAAATTAACGGCTTATGATGGTATCGGGATTTCGCATATCGCGGTTTCGTAATGCAGGTGTTTCATGCCCTTGAAATCCCCGATACGCCGATTCCTGATTTACCGAACTTCGACCTCCTAGGATCCTTTGCCACGTGTCTCTGCTATTTGAATGGCTCGGATCTTATCGGGAAATCGCGGATCGCGATTTCCTATCGCACAATTTCCTTACCATCGAAAACTCCGAGAAGTAAAACGTCGACGACGCCCGATCCTTTGCCACCTGCCCTAGCAGACGAACGGCCCGGATCCTTTCGGGAAATCGCATATCGCGGTTTCGTTATGTATGAGTCTTTTGTTCCGGAAACCCCGATTTCCCGATCCCTGACTTTACGGGATCTCCTGACACGCATCCTACACAATGGACGGTCCAGATCTGTTCGGGAAATCGCGTATCGCGATTTCGATGCGTAATGGTTCTATACTCCCAAAATCTCCGATAGTAAAAATCCCGACGCTTCCCAACGCT
>ML808217.1:26090-60349 GCA_009831015.1 Picea engelmannii | reverse complement strand
CAATATAATTTCATAATGTTATTTACATTCATCGACCTTCTTCATAAGGTCCACTCACATCATTCACACTGATGAGTTTTGCCATAGTTCTCGGCTAGTTCAGTTATATTTACAACCTGGGGGAAACAGGGTGTTACAATTACCTTACAACAGGAAACTTTCCTCAACATTTCTCCTACAGAGAGAGATGTAAGATTGTCTCGAAAAGTTCATCCTACACTTGGATTGCAGGCTATTTGTTCAAATTATGTCTAGATCATATTTTGAGGAGATGCATAAGGTAAGATGAGGTGCATGATATATTTCATGATTGTCATGATGAACCATGTGGAGTTCATTATGCATCCAAGAGGACAACTTATAAGATCTTGCAAGCTAGATATTATTGGCCAAACCTACATAGAGATGTTCAACAATATACTTCACATTGTGATGAATGCCAAAGAATGGGGAAACCAACAAAAAGGAATGAAATTCCTTTACATCCCCAAGTATCATTAGAACCATTTGAAAAGTGGGGCATGGAATTCATAGGCCCAACTGACCCTCCATGAGGGCATAAGAAGTGCATTTTGGTATGGACAGATTATCTGAAAAAATGGGTTGAAGTGAAGGCCGTGAAGGATGCCACATAATCAAGTGTAGTAACATTACTCCAAGAATGCATATTTTCAAGGTTTGGTTATCCAAGGGAGATAGTCACATATCAAGGCCCTCATTTTACATCAAGGCTTGTTGAAAAAATCATGAATATAACATCTGTCACAAAAATTCAACACCCTACCATCCTCAAGAAAATGGGAAAGTTAAAGTCACAAACAGAGAACTAGAAAACATCCTCACTAAAATAATGAGCATGGACAAGAAAGATTGGTCAAAGAATCTCACTGAAGTAGCATGGGCCTACAACATTACATGGAAAACTACCAAAGGGATTACTCCTTTTGAATTAGTTTATGGTAATAAAACCATGCTTCTTATTGAATTTTAATATCATACATTGAGAACAAAAATTAAATTTGACATGAATTTGCAGTCAACAAAAAATGAAAGATTGTTCCAAATGAATGCATTATATGAGTACAGGATGCAGGCCCTCTTCAACAGTGAAGTGGTGCAACAACAAAGAAAGGACTGGCATGACAAGAATATTAAGTACAAAAAGTTCAAAGAAGGGGATTGGGCTCTGTTATATGACTCAAGGTTTAAGGATTTCAAAGGAAACTTTATGACAAGGTGGCTAGGGCCCTACATCATTGAAAAATGTTATGATAATGGATCAGTGCAGATAAGAACCTTTGATGAAGAAGGAATATCACTACTAGTGAATGGATTCAGACTAAATACTTACAATAATCCCCTAACAAAACACGAATTCACAAAAACAATGAAAAAATAGAATCTCGATGTGATTGACAGTATTCATGTTCTCAATCCATCCCCATGATGAAAAAAAAGAAGAAAAATTAAAAATCCTAGATGAAAACCTCCCAGAGGCATCTAGGACATATTTGAGGGTGAAAAATCTACTGAAGGCAGTCTCAAATCTGAATAATAAATGAATAACCTCATCACGAAAACTTCTCAGAAGCCTGATGAGGAAAGGTGATCAAAATCTGGACCAGGGGTCAAATTTTAGCCAAAAAATCCAAGTGTTCGGAATCACCTCAAAACGAATAGGAGTGTAGGTCTCGTCTTAACGAACCCAACACACTTTGAATGGGGTAAAACAAACATAAGATGAATGAGATATCGTGTTTTGTTCAATATGCCAAACAGGCAAAAAAAATGTTGACTGTACATTCCGTACAACTGACGTGGCATGATGCTGATGTGGCATGATGGTGACATGGAAAGTGCTGAGTGGACATTTAATTGGCAGACATGTGGATGAATGAGGTTTCAACACGTGGCATATTTCTGTCAAAAGGTTTGGTGCCACGTGGCCCAAGCGTGGGCTGCCACGTGGCACCGTGATTGGGTTTGGTGTTTAAACATTTTATGGAGTCCGTGGGGATCGAACCCCAGACCTCCACACATAATTAAAATCCTTAGAAATTTCTGCCATACCAACGTGCCACTTTATATTTCTTATAATATAATCCTTTTCACTTTTATTTAAATGTGCCATGTTTTACTTTGGGCGCAAGGTTCGAGCTAGGGCTTAGCCCCAACCCTCGGTTGTATTTCGCCTACCATACGACCACCTATTAGAGCGCACGGGAATTTCAAATGGGTATTTTCATTCCTGACACTTGGTGCATCTGCACGCAACCACTTGTCACGCCCAAAGTGAAAGTTGCTAACGGTGCCTATTTTCACGCTGGGACGTGGCCACATGGCCCCCCATGCGCCCAACACCTCCGTGGTTTGGGGGCTTAATTCCTTAACTGTTCGAAAAATTTGCGCATTTTACAGGAATGGTGCATGTGCTAGTTTTAGGCATGGGAAATTCCCAGAAGCCAGGTTACTCACACAGGAGTGCAAATTGGTGAACCATAGACAGCAAGCTTGAAGGAGGAAAATGGCAAGAGGCCTAACTTATTCCTTTTTTGGCCAAATGAGGTGTCGAAAAAGCCCAGCTAGGGGTTTTTGGATGTTCTGAATCCATTGGCACCATTTTAAAAGGAATTTTGAGACTTCTATTGTAGTTTTTTCTACCTTGAAGTTTCAGGAGCTCTAGGGAGCTTAGGGCCACCATTGATGGAGGTCATTCTTAGATGAGCCCAAGTCTATTTTATGTGATTGAATAGTCATTTTTGACTAATTTTTATGCTCTGAACACATTGGGACAGGTTTTAGATCTATTTGAGGACTTTTACAGGTGTTTTTTCCACTAGGAAGCTCAGGGAAGCTCAAGGCCACATGTAGAAGAGGTCATGCTCGGATGAGCCATGGTCCGTTTTCAAAGATCTAATAGTCATTTTTGGGGTTTTTATGTATTTTGAACCCAATGGTACAATAATTAAATCCATTGGAGTTGAGAATCATATTGTAAAAGAATCTTGGACAAACTAATCCCAGAGAGCCTAGTCCATTGATGGAGGCTCAAGGAGATGTAGCCTAGTTGGGGGTGAAATCATTTATCAACTTGTCTTTGTTGTGAGTTTGTTGGTTTATTTGTTGAATGTTATGTTTGTTGTGTATTTATTTAAACCACATATTTAACCTTACAAAGGCCTCACACATAAACATTTAAAAGAAGCATAAACTTGATACATAAAACCTCTTGCACAACTAAGACATTGAGCAAGGTCCTGAAGTTTATTTTAATGGAGTAGAGGGTGCTTGCATAGAATAACAAGTCAGCACCATATTTTCATATCAGGTGGTATCAGAGCATAGTTTTGCTCATGTGATTTCTATTGATAGCTAGAGATTTAGCTGTTGGTATTATTGTGCAAGTTTTGTGTGAAGTTTGATATCTTGCAAATATGGAGGAAGCTTCAAACAGTAAGAGTTCTCATACATATTTATTAGCCAAGTTATTTGACAAAGATAAGTTGGAAGAGTTTCTAACCATGAGAGATGTGGTGCAAGAGATGTGGGAAGATAGAAAGGAGAGCATTGTCCTTCAAGAGCAGTTGATGGCCATGAAGGAGGAGAAGCACCAGCTTCTTGAAAAGTTGCATGAGATGGAGACTCAACTCCATGAGGCAAAGGAAACCCTTACCAAGTACATGCATGAACATGAGGTATGTAATGTTGGTTTTTATTCAAATTCCTCTAAAGATGAATGCTTTGGTGTTTTTGAAAATCACACTAGAGGAATAAGGTCCAAGTTATTGTTAAAAATGGGCTATGAAGGTAGAGGGTTAGGCAAGCATGCACAAGGCATTGTTGAGCCTATTATTGTTGAGGAGAGGCCCAAGTATAGGGGTCTCGGATATGAACAGAAAAATTGAGCATATTCCAAAGTTGAGGAGACAAGGAAAACAATTCCAAGAACAACTTTTGTTGCAAGTTCAGTCCCTCAAGCATGTAAAGTATGTGTTCAAGATGAATGCACATGTGTGAAACAAGAGAGTTGTGACAACCATGAGGACAAGAACATTTTTGTTGGTATTCAAAGGAGAGCTGGTAACTCTTCAAATTCACCTCCTCAAGAAGGCGATAAAGGTGAATGTTCAAGAACTTTTGTTGCAAGTTCAATCCCTCAAGCATGCAAAGTGTGTGTTCAAGATGAATGCAAATGTGTGACACAAGAAAGTTGTGACAACCATGAGGACAAGAACATTTTTGTTGGTCTTCAAAAGAGAGCTAGTAACTCTTAAAATTCACCTCCTCAAGAAGGCGATAAAGGTGAATGTTCAAGGTATATTTATGTCTATAATTCAGTTGCTTTTGATTATGTTAAGCATGGTAATTTTGCATGTAAAAATGGCAGAAAAAGTCCATGTACATATTGTGGTTTAGATAACCATCATGTTTCAAGATGTTGGAAAAGATTGACCATATTCAAGAAACTTTCCAAGCAAAGGCAACTTGAAAAGAAGATGCAAAAGATTTGCACTCATTGCCAGAAGAGAGGTCATCTCATTGACCAATGTTGGACATTGCATCCAACCACTCATCCAAAACACAAGAAGCAAATTGATAAAGAGACTGGCAAGATCGGAAGAGGACATTCCATCATCGATGTGAGTCAATATGATTCACAAGAAGACGATGTTCAACAGAAAAAGTCACCATTGATTTGGCTTGGTAAGAAATGGTTAGATTTCTTGAACAAGTAAGGCTTGCATTTATTTGTTTGTAGATGCACTTTTCATCCTTATGTATGCATTTCTGTTGAAAGTATGACAAGTTGCAACAGTTTATCCTAACTTGTATGACACAAGTTTGCATGTGAATGAGATTCTTTTGAAGGCATTCTTGTTGTTGCACAACTTCGCCAGGAGGATGTAAAAGATGGGTATGGTACTCACTTGTTGCAGCCATTTATCTTTTCATTTCAGCTCTTATGTACCCACATGTTTTTGGGTTTATGAACTTATGTTTGTACTTGAAGGAGAGTTGAAGAGCTTTGCACATGCATGCGATTTTGTATGTGTGTAAGAAATGAACTTTGTGATAGTTTCACTATGAGTGACTCATGAATGTAGCATGGTTGTGTATCATGAATGTCGACTTGTCATTGGGAGTGTCGATATGTTTCAAATGAGTCTTGACTTGTGTCGATGTTGTCTTGATGACTATGTTGTGTCAATCATGTTGTTCGACTTATGTTTAGTCGATGGTGTTTGTCGGCTTGTAAGTCGATATTGAGTACACCAAGATGCAGGAAAATGCCATGTACTTTGATGAAGTACAAATATGCGACCATTTTCTTGAAGAGAAAAAATACTTTGTTGGCATCATTTTCAGTCTTGTATAAATTTGTTTTCAAGTTTGATGGTTTTCTTGGTTTGTGACAAGATGTCGCACGGAAGTTTTTGCAGCCATTGTAGAGAGGATTGTGTTGATGCCAAAGAGTTCACAAGAGGGACTTGATTCTCATTGGGAAGGTTGGAAGTCTTCCAGGCACAAAAAGAATAGTGGGTCAACAACAACTAGAGAACAATGATTGAGGGACATAGCCAATTACAGTGCAAGGCATGTCAAGGTACCCAAGTGATTGCCAAAAATACTTTTCAAGTAGAATTAGTTGATAGAAATTGGAAGTAAAAGAGTAATGAATCTCAAGAAGATAATCATCATTCTTTGTGGGTCCAAAATCCTTTCAGTGGGAAGGCATGATCAGAATCTGGACCAGGGGTAAAATTTTAGCCCAAAAAACAAAGTGTTTAGAATTTCCTCAAAACAAACATGAGCATAGGTCTCATCGTCACGAACCCAACGCACTTCAAATGGGGTCAAACGGACATCGGATGAGTGATATATCACGTTCTATTCGATGTGCCAAACAGGCAAAAAAATGTTGACTGTACAGTCCGTACATCTGACGTGGCATGATGATGATGTGGCATGATGGGGACGTGGAAAGTGCTAAGTGGACATTTAATTGGCATACATGTGGATGAATGAGGTTTTGACACGTGGCATATTTTTTTCAAATGGTTTGGTGCCACGTGGCCTAGGCGTGGGCTACCACGTGGCACCGTGATTGGGTTTGGTGTTTAAAATTTTTATGGAGTCTGTGGGGATCGAACCCCAGACCTCCACACATGACTCAAATCTCTATCAATTTCTACCATACCAATGCACCACTTTATATTTCTTATAATATAATCCTTGGCACTTTTATTTAAATGTGCCATGTTTTACTTTGGGTGCGAGGTCTGGGCCGGGGCTTAGCCCCAACCCCCTGTTGTATTTCGCCTACCATACGACCACCTCTTGGAGCATGCAGGAATTTAAAATGGATATTTTCATGCCTGACACTTGGCGCATCCGCATGTAGACACTTGTCACACCCAAAGTGAAAGTTGCTAACGGTGCCTATTTTTGCGTTGGGATGTGGCCACATGGCCCCCCATGCGCCCAACACCTCCGTGATTCAGGGGATTAGTTCCTTAATTGTTCAAAAAATTCATGCATTTTATGGGAACGACGCATGTGTTGGTTTTAGGCACGGGAAACGCTTAGAAGCCAGGTTACTCACACAGGAGTGCGAATTGGCGAACCAGAGACAACAATCTTGAAGGAGGAAAATGGCAGGAGGCCTAACTTCTTCATTTTTTGGCCAAATGTGGTGCCAAAAAAGACCTGCTAGGGGTTTTGGGATCTTCTGAATCCATTGGAACTATTTTAAAAGGCATTTGGAGACTTCTATTTCATTTTTTTCTACCTTGAAGTTTCAGGAGCTTAGGGCCACCATTGATGGAGGTCATGCTCAGATGAGCCCAAGTCTATTTTCTGTGACTGAATAGTCATTTTTGACTAATTGTTATTTTATGAACACATTGGGACAGGTTTCAAATCCATTTGAGTACTTTTATAGGTGTTTTTTCCACAAGGAAGCTCAGGGAAGCTCAAGGCCACATGTAGAAGAGGTCATGCACGGATGAGCCATGGTCTGTTTTCAGAGATCTAATAGTCATTTTGGGGGTTTTTATGTATTCTAAACCCAATGGTACATTAATTAAATCCATTGGAGTTGAGAAGAATCTTGTAAAATAATCTTTGACAAACTAATCCCAAAGAGCCTAGTCCATTGACGAAGGCTCAAGGAGATGTAGCCCAGTTGGGGGTGAACTCCTTTATCATCTTGTCTTTGTTATGAGTTTTCTGGTTTATTTGCTGAAAGTTATGTTTATTGTGTATTTATATAAACCACATATTTAACCTTACAAAGACCTCACATATAAACATTTAAAAGAAGCATAAACTTGATACATAAAGCCTATTGCATAACTAAGACATTGAGCAAGGTCCTGAAGTTTATTTTAATGGAGTAGAGGGCGCTTGCATATCATAACAAGTCAGCCCCCTATTTTCAGATAAAAAGGAATTAGTGAAAACCAGAGATGGAACTTCTTCCTTGAGAAAAAAAAAATGAAAGAAAAAAAAGAATTAAAAAAAAAACAAATTGTACTAATATTTTGTTTTTGCAGATACCAGGGACTTCATTACTGCACCCATTTGCATAGACAAAAATCAACAGTCAACATCACCTTCAATAAATGCAGTAATCATATCCATATTCATACATATCATTTTTCATTACTCCCATAATCATATCACTTCCTATCATAATCATCCATATTCTTCATCCATGGAATACATACCACTTTCCATATCCAATACATCTCACTTTACATTTTTTTTTCAAAGCAACCAACCTATCAGATTTTTCTACAAGATAATCTACCAGGACAATTCCAAAAAAAATAGGCAAGGAAACCAAATTCAAGACCAATATCAGCAGTTCAAAGAGCAATATCCAAACAAGGACCACTTTCTCCAGCCATTATTTGTCATCGATATATCTTCGAGATAGTAAAAATCAACTTCTATAGGATACTATATATCCTATAGAAAATATTCCGAAAGACATAAACATATCTACATGATTCTCTATATCATGTAGCATGATTTAAGGTCACGATATCCTAAAACATTGCAGATTTGATCTCGAGGAGATTCTACAAGAACTAGCATGAAGACAAACCACCTCCAGCCACCTACAACAAGCACATTAATGTGCATGCAAAGGTAAACAAAGGTAACATAATTATTTACCCTATCTACATTTAACTAAGACTCATACATACATATCTATGATTATTTTATATGGTCGAGCATTCATAAAGTCTAAAAGCTCGTGAAAAAAAGGACACTTACATATTTTCAGTGGGGGGTAGAATAATTCATGCCAAAATTTGAATTGACATGTGAAGATAGAATGGTTTAAGTGGTGGTTTACCTCTTTGAATGAGAAAATGAATGAATTAAGGAATTATGAATACAAGTCAAATGTTGTTGTACTGTTGTGAAAAGACATCAGTCATGTCCATGATTTAAGGGTATGACTCAAAGTTAGAATAATCAGAGCATTGTTTCGAATTTGAAGAAGAAGAGCGGCTCTAGTTAGGTGGAATCAGGAATCCAAGCTCGCAGGAGAAGAGGGCAAGAAAAATAATCAGCCAGAGGACGCTACAAGAGAAGAATTTCTACAGACTATAGGTAACCATGAAACCCTAGACAAAGAGTTATCGCTTCAATCTCAAACATTTGTTGCATTCATTCCATTTTTCATGTGTTTTGACCCATGGTCGCTTCTGGAAAGTTTCATAGTCATTATACAACAAGCAATACATACCCTACAGAAACCCTTTTTTTTCCATAAGATACAGTCTTGTAGACTTTTTTATGAAATTGAACCAATGTCTCATGTGTCAAGATCTCTCAGTCCAACAAATTGTTGAGCCTGTGGTCGAACCCTCTCGACACTAAAATTATTTAGCCTTCAAAAATACACCTTGTAGAATTTTATGTTTACACAGTTCCTATAGAACTCTATTTCTATAGAATTTGTTTAGATATGAACAACTATAGAAAAGTATACTGACCTGGAATTTGTTAGGTAAAAACCCTCATCTCACTCTTTTTCTTCAAGAAAAACCTTTTGTCGAATTTCGTGACCACCCACTTACCTAAAAACCAACCCAAATTATCACCCTCTCTAAGGAGCAAGGAAACTTGAATATTCTATAGGAATCCTTCAACCAACCTTCCTCTCCACTCATCATCCTAACAAACAATTATGGGAGTAGGATTTAAGAGAAGGTAACCAAAAGATCCCTCCATAGTTTATGACAGTTACCCTGAGATACTGGAAATTTTTCAAAAATCTGAGTGGTTGGGTTACTTTGAGAGACTAAGGGGGTTTGATGATGAGGTGTCCATGGAATTCTCTCATAATTTTTAGAGCATACGATATCAGGAATATGTGACTACAATCAGGGGGCTAACCGTCATGATCAATGAAGTCTCTGTCAACAAAATTTCTAGTTTACCTTTGGGCATTCCTTAGGGAAAAGAAGAAATACATGAATCCATTAATTTCAAGAAGAAATTATTCCTCCATAATGAGAAACCCGATGAGGAAAGAAATGGCATAAAAGGGAAATCCTCCCTTACCCATGGTAGGAGGTAGCATATAACATCATCAAATACATTACTTGTGAGGGTAGGATGAGTGTAGTCTATGCATATTATTTCATACTATTGCATAATCTTAAGCATCTTCCAAACCAGGAACTACACCAGAATATGAGTATCCCCTATTTTCTTCTTAAGTCACTCAAGGAGATGAGATTAAAAGTACAAAGATGGAAACAATAATTCTTAGCACATCATGGCCTCATCAAGATAATAATCTATGATGCTCTTAGGAGCTTGAAACATAGAATTATGTAGGCATATTTCATCAACATGGACATAAAATATTTTGAAGAAATATAGGTAGCCATGAGTGAGGAAGAAAGAAACAAGGGAAAAGAACCCAAGAGACTCACCAAGCCCAAGAAATAAAAACAATAAAAGAGGGAGAAGAGGGAAAATATAGATGAAGAAGATAAAGAGGTGGTTGATGTCTTAACTACTTTAGAGACCCCTACAATCATCCCTATGAAAAGCATCATTATAGAATGGGTCCAACCTAGAAGGAGGAGGTCCAACAGAATCAAGAAAAGATGTAAAAAGAGGAGCCCAATACCATCATCCCCACTCACTATCACATCCCAAGTATAAGAAGTTAAAGACTCTCCTAGTCCTGAACAACAAAAAGAGAAAAAAGGGGAAGGATCCTTTGAGGAGACTATGATGAAAGAGGAAAGATCAATGGAAGGAACCTATAAAACTAAAACTCCCATGGAAAACCTTTTGTATGTAATCACGTTGGAACTAGAGAAAGCCAAGGTTGATGCCATCAAGTGGAAAAGGGTGGAAAAATATAATAAAGGAAAGTTGAGAGAAGAGGTTGCTCAAGAGTTGGAGCATCAAATACAACTAATGCAAGAAAAATTTTGAATTATGACTATGCAGAAAGTAGACTACAGTCAGAAGCTAAAGGGAGAGAACCAAAAACTTCAAAAGAAATTGAGTAAGGTAAAAATAAATCTACATTAGAAGAGTGAACAAGTGGATATTATGCAAGAAACAGTAAAAACTATAACCAAAGTATCTGAATAAATGTTGGAATGTAGGCTACCAGCCATAACATACACATTGTTCCTAAAAGAATGGTGGAAAAAAAATCATATTACACACTTATCTAAGTTTGTGAAATTTAACTTGGATACACCCAAAAAGTTTCTATATGCATACCAAGGCTGTAATATGGAAGAAAAAACTAATCTTTATGATTTCTACCTGCATAACCTTTTCTTACCACACCCCTACAACTAGAATCCAAATCCATATGTAGGGGATATGAAATTGATGGGATTTTCTTCTTGGATAAGGAATGAGGAAATGAGGGCAGAAGAATTCAAAAAGTACAAGGAAGAAGAACAACAAACAACCCTTTGGATTAGAGCAAAGACTGCCAGGACTAAAAATGTCATAATCAGTCACCATATCCTTTCTTTGGATAAGGATATAACTCCAAGGTGGACAACCAAACAAAGGGAAGTAATATCACATATTGATGACACATTTATATTATTGGGAGAAGTAGCAGCAGTGGATTTCCACAGGGGGTGGAATTCCTTGCCTCATGGCTTGAGAATCATAGAGCCTCACTCTCCAAAAAGATTTCATCTTTCCCTCCTTAGAACACCATGGTATAAATAAACTCTAAGGATAATGAGAACTAATTGTATTGGGTTAAGGATGAGCCCTCAATGCCTTCTCCCTATAGCTCCTATGGTTGACTGTTGGGCCCTTCTCTTTTGGATTAGAAGCTATGCAAGAAGGACTACAGTCCTAGTTTTGGTTTAGCATGAGTTGTGCAAGCTACAAAAGAATATGGACAACAGAGCGAGGAAACGTAACAGAAATCGGTTGTGGAAAGGGACAATGCAACGCCAACAAGGAAAAAGAAGTTGCAATAGAACAAGAATTCATGCGAGCCCAAAGCTAGATGACCCTACTCATCTTATATATATGAGACAAATACGATTGTACAAGGGTTTTCTCAGGTTGTTCTCGGGTTTTAAGTGTTGTTCTTCTTCTTCTTTTTGTTTTCTATTGTTGATAAGGTTGGTTTTAGTTCTGTAAATGTAATTGGTATACAGTTTTGGGTAAATAGAGCTCTACGACATGAGTCCAGAGACAGAAGTCTGTAACAGAGAATTACTTTGTATCTCTGAGGTTGTATCTGATAAAATCTGATCATAATATATAAAGAAGGATCCAAAATTTTGAAATATGTTGCGTCATTATGGGTTCATGCTTGTGTGTTGTATCTTTACAGTACTTCTTTATGATTCATAAGTTCCATATGATGTTTATGTGTATAAATTATTTTCGCAACTTAAGTATCTTCAGTTCCTGTGTATATGAACTTAGATATGTTCTGTAGTTAGCCTGTCTTGCGCAAGATCATGGTGAATCTTGAAGGTTCTGTGAACCCACCTAATTATTCTCCTTTCCCTTTCCTGTCCTTCTGTCTTGGTTTCACTTCGAGTGAGACTTCTTCTCTTCAGAGGAGATGAAAATGCCAATGCTCTAGACTACTCGACACATTTTTTTGGTAACCTGAGAAGGACCCTAGTCTAATCAATTTCACGCCAACAAAATGGTTATGTTGCCAAGACCTGTGTTAAAAGGGAACCTGTAGGGAGGATGCTTCCGCAGATTCACAGATCTAATATTCACCAATGGTGGGAGAGAAATTGCGACTCCTTCATATGGAAAGAAGCGAAGCTGAGAAGAAAATATGTGAAAGATACATGAGAGGCAGTATTTTACTCAGAAATATTGAGCGACCAGTATGAGATATTCTAGGTTAAGTTCCTAGAATAACTTTTCCACTGGATAGATATGCTCCAAGAAGCTCCAGAATTCCAAGAATGAGTGAAGAGGACATGTACTTGGGATACATAAAAGATTCAGAAATTCATGGGTTGGATTGTCCAGTCACGTGATTAATTGATTTATGGGTC
The DNA here is from genome assembly GCA_009831015.1 of Picea engelmannii. Classification (NCBI taxonomy): domain Eukaryota; kingdom Viridiplantae; phylum Streptophyta; class Pinopsida; order Pinales; family Pinaceae; genus Picea; species Picea engelmannii. The sequence goes on along the minus strand of ML808217.1, from coordinate 47,795 downwards.
AATACCACATTAGAAGGATACATTATTGAGTTTGCAACTGAGAATCACCAATCTTTTTCACGATCAGAAGCGAATTTAAAGAAAGATGCAAGGGGAAGACTGTTGAGAGAAATCACCCTGTGGATTAAGGTTTTCTTTATGGAAGAGCGGATGTTGACTATGTTCCCGACTGATATGGAAATGTAAACACCCTCGCTTGGGGTAGGGCGAGTTTGGAGTGGATTCATGGCCTAAGAGAGGGGAGAGGGTTCTTTGACAAATGGGGGAAATAGAAAGAAATGGACTCAAGAGAAGAGCGAGCCTTGAAAGCAGCTGCCATAGTTGAGAAGTGGTGGTACAGTAAGATAAAGAAAGCATCAAAATAGTCTAAGAAGTTGCAGAAATAAGTCGAACCAAGAGAAGTAGAGGAAGGACAGATGGAAGAGTTGTGAAAGATGAGAAGACAGGAAAGACTGGCAAGTCAAAGATTAAGTGAGAGAAAAGCGCAGAAAGAAAAAAGTCTCCAGGAGGGTGGACAAGAAGGAGAAGGTGTAGAAACAAGGGAGAAGGAATCTAGCATGGATCTTGAAGAGGAAAGAGAAGATTCAACCCTGATGCCAGGAAATATCCAGAATCTGACTGAAGAGACCACTCCATAGGAAGAGAATGAGACCCCCCAGATCAAAGAAACCTGCCCCGAATCCAGTGGCGCCATCCCTGAATCACCCATACCCCAAGTGTCTTCTATACAAGTGGTAAATTCGATACTACCCTCTCATGCTAATTTTGTGCCAGTACAATTAGTTAGTCATTCACAACCGGGAAGTGCGAGTACATGGAGGATATCGAGATCCCCTGGTAGGTCGCAACCAGGACCGTTAGGTTTCATTTTAATAAGAGCAGCAAGATAATCAATGGTTGGTCACACGGGAGGTTCAATTGATTGATACCCAGAGTTCTAGGGTAAGGTAGACGAAGATGTTAAGCAACATTGGTTCTTGTGTGAAGCAATCTGGAGGTCCAGAGGGACTTCAGATGTGAATAAATTGGTTGAGTTCCAGACTACCTTGAGAGGTCATGCTCTCAAATGGTACATGAACGTTATTGATCCAGGAGTGCCATGAATGAAAGGGTAAGTGTTCACACTTGACCAGGTATGGACAAGGTTCATAGTGGAGTTTAAGCTACCTCAGTCAAAACAACAAGATTTGTTTGAGTTGCATGAGATTCAACAAAGGGAAGGTGAATCAACCTGGGAATATAGCCAGAAGTTTAAAGATGTTATAGCGATGTTAGCGCATCCAATTCATGAAGAACATCAAAGAGAATGGTATATTCAGGGATTGTTACCTCTAACACGGATTCTATTAACGTAACAATGGATAGCCACTTTGACAGATGCCTTGGAACAATCAATGAAGATTGAAGCCATGGCAGGATATCTGGGGAGCCTGAAAGTGACCAGACCCCCAGCAGATGCAAATTTGTTGCAACTACCATGGAAAATATCAACGCTTACAGAAAAGATTCAAGAATTAACTATACTTAGACCAGGATGACCGCAGGTCTGGTGTACCAGATGTTACACAGAAGGACATATGGTGAGAGAATCTCCACAAATGAGGGGATTGGGACCTCCTCAGAATCTTATGGGACCCTCACCAGGACCCATGGGAGGAGTTGTGCAAGTATATGTGATTTTACCATTCCATAACCCCACCCCATATCATGCTTTTCCAGGTAACCAAGCAGCACCAACAGTCAAGTATTGTGAGATTTGTCGAATCCATGGGCATGGGCCGAGACAGTGCCCCACTATTCAAAAGTATTCAACAGTGCCAAATACTGTACATTGTGAGTTTTTCACATCTACCACACATACTACTAATCAGTGTAGAGCGTTGTATGCACTTGCGGACAGGTTGGATCGAACAACATTCAGGGTAAATGAAACATCTCAGGGATCGGGAAGAGGTCGAGGAGGTGGAGCCGGAAGAGACTTCAGAGGAGGAAGAACCGGGGGGAGAGGACCAAGAAGATGCTACAACTGTGATGAGCAAGGCCATATGGCTAGAGATTTTCCTCATCTGAGGCAGCCATTGTGCTCTCATTGCAGAACCAATGGGCATGCAACTGAAGACTTCCCAGAACTAATTGCAAAATGGGAAAATTGGGCACATCAACGAGGAACTAACGTCATCAGTTCATAAATCAAGAGAGTTATTAGAGGACAACTACCCAACCTTAATATAGTCACTCGAGGAGGGGAAAATACTGGAGTTGATGCTAATAATTTACCTCAGATCCAGAAAGAAGCACCTAAGGAAGACAAGTATGATCCTTTGAAATAGAAGTTGTTCTTTAAAAATGCCATAGAAGTATTTCAGAATATCTCTAGCCCTGAGATGCAAGAGAAACCCCCTCAGCTTATTTTTTTCCCTAATATTGCGCAAATCCTTGCTTCACCCCCTACACCCAGAAACCTTGTAGTCACACTGAGACAACCTAAGAAACCACAAAATGTAGTCGACCTTTGGTTTCAGTTGTTTTCTGATATTCTTGGGAATTACCAGTTAACAAAAAAGTTGTGCAATGTGCTATACCTAGTTTTATGGAATGAAGAACCCACAGAACCAATAATAAGGACTAATATTCTTGAGAAGAGTACTCAAAGAGTGAATAGAAGGAAAGTACGAACTTGAAAAGAGTTCAGACTAGTAGCCTAGCTAGATAATTTTGAGATTAAGGATGTTATGTTAGATCTAGGATCTGATGTTAACATACTGCCTAAAAAGACTTGGGAAGCCTTAGGAAAACCCTAGTTAACATATTCCCCAATTCAGCTAAGAATGGCCAACCAATATTGTATTTCCCCAATAGGAAGACTAGAGAATGTGGAAATAGATGTTGCGGGAGTGAGGACTGTAGATGATTTTGAGGTGATTGAAATCATGGGGTATAAGGACCCTTATCCTGCACTACTTGGTATCGATTGGGCCTATGACAACTATTCAGTGATTTACCTAAATAAATACACTATGACATTTGAGGCAGACGAAATAAAAGTGGTTCAACCCTTGGATCCGTATTTAGGCCCCAGATATACGAAGCCAACGAACAACCATATGGAGGGAGAAGAATTGGATCAATTTTACACTATAACAGAAGGAACAAGAGAAGATTACACAAATCCTACTTCTGATGGATCAGTAAGTTGGAGGAGTATACAATAAGTGGACGAAGATTCAGAACTAGCATTTGAGAGTTGGTAGCGATGCTCATACAAAAGATTTTCAAGAATATGTGCAATTGTCAAGGAAACTAAATGGGTTGGAACCGAGATTAGAGAACACCCAGTATAAAATGGTACTTCAGGACTTGACAGTTTTCTGCTCAGCATGGAAGAAAAGGTAGTGAAAGATCAAAGGATCTCAGTATTGTATTTATCCCTCCAGGACACCCCTTCCAGATGGTGGGCCAATCACAAAGACTTTCTCAAAAAATGGGACGATGTGAAGCAAGCTATCAAATATAGATTTCAAGATAAGGAGCATCTAGAATCAGATATGCGGACAGATTTCCAAGTTGTGCAACTGTTTAACAGAGAGTCTGATCCTAAAGAATATATTGAACAATTTGTGACACAGTGCCAAGTTGCAGAAATACCATCTCGCTTATGGGTTCAGGTATTTCCCCACTCACTAGTTCCAATCCCGAAAACTTGGTTCATGCAAGAAGAAACCAGAAGATAGACCAACAATTGGAAAAGTTTGGTAGATCACTTTTGCAAGGACTTCTCATTTACAAGTAAGTACCTTGAGCTTGAAGTAGTCCTACAAAGAATTAAAGAATTCCCTTTTATAGACAATAGTAAATAGAAATCAGACCTAATGGTATGTGCAAAGCATAGCCGAGAACTTTAAACTAATCTTCACCTAACCTTAGACAAGAAGCCTATAGAATGCTATAATATTGAGAGGGATTCAGAAAGCCCAGACGACTTAGAATAATTGAGAAACTTAGCCATTAAAGAGACACAAGGGAACAAAGAAATCCAGAACATCATAACCAGTCAGACTGATAGTTCTTATAATCACCCATTGAAGTTGCGCAAATTCAACATAGGGACTATAGAGAAACCTAAGATAGTTATGGTGGGAGATTACTGGGATGAACAAACTAGTCAAGAAATACATAGTTTGTTGCGGGAACATGAGGATTTGTTCCCAAAGATATTTTCAGAGTTAAAATGGATCAAAGGAGTTATGGGAGAAATAAAAATTGAATTAAAACCAGGATTAAAGCCTATGAGGCATAGACCATACTGCCTTAACCCTAGAGTGAAAGAGAAGGTTAAGACGGAAATAGACAAGACGCTGGAAGCTAGACTTATTTTTGAAGTGGAAGAAGCAGAATGGGTAGCCCAATAGTTATCCATATAAATAAAGGTACAAAGGATATTAGGGTTTGTGTAGATTACAGAAGCCTTAACTTAGCTTGTGTGCATGACCCTTTTCCATCACCTTTTATTGATGAGGTGCTAGAATAGGTTGCGGGGAAAGAGTCTTACTCATTTACAAATGGATTTTCGGGATATCACCAAGTAAGGATTATTGAAGAGGACAAAAAGAAGACCACATTCATAATAGAATGGGGGTCATTCGACTACAATGTGATGCCATTCGGCCTAAAGAACGCCCCTGCAGTTTTTTCTAGGATTGTGATAGCAGTTTTTCGAGAATTTATTCACAAGTTTATTGAAGTTCATATGGATGATTGGATGGTATATAGCCTACTTAAGGAACATGTGGCACTACTACGTATGATGTTTGACAGATGTAGAGAATTGCAGATATCATTGAATCTCATAAAGTGTATCTTCCATGTGCCACATGGAAATTTGTTGGCCCACATAGTATGCGAGAGGGAGTACTGGTAGACCCAGCCAAAGTTGTGGTTATTGTGAACATGCTACCACATACGAGTGCTAAGTAGTTTTGCTCCATGCTAGGGCACACATGGTACTACTGCAGGTTCATCAGAAGATATGCAAATATTACTCCACTACTGGAAAATTTACTAAAGAAGGATGAAGTGTTCCAATGGACTCTAGAATGTGATAAAGCATTTGAGACCCTAAAGGAGAAGCTCAGCACAACACCTATTCTGATATTTCCAAACTAGGAAAACAAATTTCACGTCCACGTAGATGCTTCAGGTATTTCCTTTGGAGCTATCTTAGCACAACCAGGAGATGGAGCCATGGATCATCCTATCTATTTTGTGAGAAGGAAGTTGTCGCAACATGAGCGCAACTATCCAATGACAGAAAGAGAGGGTTTAGCTATGATTTACACTTTGCAAAAGTTTAGACATTATTTATTAGGTTCTCATTTTAAGTTCTTTACTGATCATTCTGCATTAAAATATCTAGTTGACAAAATTGTGTTGGAAGGGAGAATTTGTAGATGGTTGTTGTTGTTTTACGAATTTTCTTTTGAAGTGATCATTAAGCCTAGAAGATGTAACATAGGGCCTGATCACCTGTCTAGATTAGAGTCAGGGGAAAGTGGCAGAGCCATTGATGATCAACTCCTAGATGCAGACATGTTTTGGGTTGCATCCATACCAAAGTACCTGGAAGACATAACAGTATTCTTAAGTACAGGAGCCTACCCAGAAACGCCATATGGTGGTTAGAGCAACGGACTATCAATTGATTGCAAGGAAATTGTATAAATTAGGACTCGATAGTATCCTTGGGAGATGTGTCTTGGATCATGAAAGACAGGATATACTGTGGGAGTGCCACAGTGGATTTGTGGAATTTCATGTGGGAGGAAAGGCCATGACGTTGAAAGTTCTCCAAGATGGACTATGGTGGGACACGCTCTTCAAGGATGCAAAGGTATATTCTAGATCAAGCGATGTTTGTCAAAGAGTGGGTAAGACATTACGACAAGATGAATTTCCACTTCAACTAGTTCGAGATTTAAAAGAATTTGAGAAGTGTGAGGTTGACTTCATTGGGTCGATCAACCCCAAAACTAAGCATTCAAAGGCTAGGTACATTATTACCGCAATTGACTACCTTACACGTTGGGCTGAGGCAACAGTTGTTCAGGATTGTTCGATCGATACTGTTGCTAGGTTTATTTTTTAAAATATTATCACTCGATTTGGATGTCCTAGGAGTCTAACCAGTGATTAGGGAGCTCATTTTATCAGTAGTACCATAGCAAATCTTACAACATAGTTATTGATCCAACATCATAAAAGTAGTCCCTACCACTCGCAAGCCAATGGAACAATAGAGGCATTTAACAAGATTCTGTTGAGAGGGTTAACGAAGTTTTGTTGCACAAAAATGGAAGATTGGGATGAAAGAGTTCCATTAGTACTATGGACTTACAGGACAATCACAAAGAAACTCTACAAGTACACGCCATTTCAGTTATTTTATGGGAAAGAGGATGTGGTGCCTGCAAAATTCATTACTCCAAGTTTGTACATTGCACAGATCACACACATGTCGAAGGAAGAATCAGTTGCATAGAGACTCATGGAGTTACAAGAACTTGAAGAAACCAAGTTTTTAGCAGACTTTCATCAGTCAGTTGAGAAAGCAAGGCAGAAAGCTTGGCATGACAGAAACATTAAGACCAAAGTATTTGTGCAAGGAGACAAGGTCCTACTTTATGATAGTCGATACCAAAAGCATCCAGGAAAGTTGTGCATGCATTGGTTGGGACCATTCATAGTTGCGGAGATCCGACCTTCTAGAGCAGTCAGACTTGCGCAACTGGATGGTATGATGTGGCCGGGATGGGTGAATGGCGCTCAACTGAAACCCTATATGTCTCAGAAATGAGATAAATGACTGTTTCTCTAATCTGAAGGAGCATATATAGTAGTTAGATTTGAGTTTTTCTGCAATTTTTGCAAGTTCAGTTAATAAAGTCAACATGTGCAGTGTTGCGCCGCGACATGTAGTTCATTTATTTTTCTATCCAAGTGTTGTTTGATGCAGAACTACTTACTCAGCAACATAGGATCAGAAGCATCAAGAACCTATTAATGAAAGTCATTAATATGATGGGGACCCCTTTTGTGGTTGGAGAGAGAGTGAATCCGGAAGCAATCTGAGTTCATGTGCCACACGAACCCAGTCTAGTCACAACCTTTATTACTATTATGGTACCCCGTTTGAATTTGGTTAAGCCATAAAGTCGCGATACACGAATATGCCATCAGTATTCGCATCGATATTCTCATCTGTCAAATGGTAAGGTCTGAAATCGGTCACCTCCCTGTCCAACTTGCACAGTAAATGCCAAAATCACCCAATAGGATTTACCCCGTTAACCAGTCACGTCGAACAACTCATATCCAAGTTGCGTTTATAGGGTAATGATGAATAACAAGTATTACTGAACTTTCCAGCTCCAGCTAAGCCCGAGTATAAGGCTTTGAGAACCCGTTGTAGGACACATTTTTTCCCAGAAAGCACTTAGAGATTTTCGAATTTTGTAGAGTACAAAAGCCTATGTAATCCCTCAACCCGTAGTTGTGATCCCCAACCCTTGTTTCACCCACGGAATTTTCTGATAATTCAAACTCACAATGCCAAGAGCTATAGGGAGTTGAAGCACCGTGTCCAAGGATGCAGTACCAGATGAGCCCTGCGACCTCCAAGTTGAGGTCGTGGGTGATCTCAAGGGGAAGGTGGAGCAGGTCAAGCTCCTTGATCTCGACTTAACAGACCAAGTCTTGTTCCCCCAGATGAACATAGACATTTTCTGAAGTATCACTCCAGACGAGTTGGGAGGCATGCAGTTTGTGCCAAATCCCAAGTTTATTAACTTATTCAACTCAACCATCATGTACCTCAGGGACTTACCAGTGTTCGACACCACTGGAAAAGTTGCATGGTGTACTAAGTTCCTGATCAGCAGGGTGCATGATAGAAGTATGTGGTTGGATAGGAGATATCCAATCCATGTAGAATACATCCACCAGCTCACTGGAGTGTCCCTTAAGGGTGAGGACGTGTCCAAAGTATTCTAGGGTCCCAACAATCACGACAAGAAGAAAGGGGAGCCCAAACTATATGAAAGGTTCAACATGCAGAGGGGGGGCGTACAACCAAGATCGACCCCATACTACTTGAAACAGTCAGGACTGGCTTCTACACCATAGCTAGCAAAGTCATCACGTCTTACTACAAGGGATAATGCACACTAGATGCATTATCAGTGGCGGATTTTTGTGCCATTGGTGTTGTCTTCAACTGGTGTAGCTACATGTTGGAGGAACTACTTGTGGTGTGTGAGGAAGCCCAAGAGAAAGATAGTACATTAACATATGTCTACTTGTTGTTTGTGTTTGCAATGCTCAAGTGGATGACACCCGCTGGAAGATCGTTGGCGCTAGCAGACAAGGGGCGCCTAGAAAAAATGTTTGAGCCCTGGAATTCAAGGGAGGACTCAGAGAACACAAACTTCAACAATACGGTGTTATCCAAGTGGTACAACGGGCTTATTGATGCAACATAGAGGTTACACATTCCACAGGAGTTGATTAACTACAACACGAGGAACATATCCTTCAACATGAACCGACACCATAAATTTGTGTGGTTGAGGTATGCCAATAGGGAGGACTTCCACTCACGGATGTTGTCATTCTATTTGGATGAAGAGGCCTTCAACAAGGAGGTGATGTCATGGCCTGGAGTCAAACACAACCTGCACAAGTCAGGGATGCACTATGTTTTTCCCGTTGAGTTGTTGAAGAAGGAAGGTCAGAAAGAAGGGGTAGGACCGAGTTCTAGCCCAGCAGTACAGAAGAAAGAAGCTCCACCATAGATGGAATCTGAAGATGGGGAAGAGAAGAAACCACTAGAGAGGAAGAAAAGAACATTATTGATGTTCCCGCAACTGCCAGAGCAAGTGATGTTGACAGGTAAGGATGTAAATGAAATCCTTAGTGTTTCATACATCACAGAGCCCATAGCCAAGAAAACCAGGATGGGGATCTCATCGAGCAAGGTTTTGAATCCCCAACCCATTGCATCCATCATCCCCCACACCCGCTCAATGTTTCGAGCATCCCCCATCATACATATCTGGTATGACCCTAATCCTGACTCCCATCCATCCACCATCATCATTGAGTACCCTCCATCACCACCACAACCCTAGTTGCCACCGCCAGAAACTACCAGGCCACCCCAAACCACTTATCCAGAGCCCATGCATTTTGATCTTCCATAACTACCCGAGTAGAGGAAAGAACTCCTAGAAACAAGCCCAGAGTTACCCGAGAAGAGACCAAAACTTCCTACTCCAAATTCAGAAGTACCTCAGTAGAGACTGCAATTGATTGGCCCAAATTTTGAAGCCCAGGACCAGTAGATCGTACCTTTTGTGCAGCATAAGGACACTCAAATGGTAGAGAAGACGCAATTCTGAAGTCCCCAACACACTTCCTCAACGACCACGGTTGAGGGTGCCATGGGAAGCGCAACTCCGAAAGTGGAGGTTCATAAAGACGAGGAGATATTGGAGGTTCATAAGGAACTAGAGACAACTTCAGGGCAAAGTGTAATGTCAACGCAAGAGAAGATTAATCTAGTTCTCCAAAAAACTCAGTAGTGCACAGAGTTGTTGCAACTCTACCTGGCCAGAAAAAACATTCTAACACTCCTTCCATCCGTGTTGAGGTTGAAGCTTGTGCCAGGACAATCCACAGGAGAGGAGGAGGTAGAGACTCCCTCAGAGCACTCAACGTCTAGTGGACTTCCACTGCAGGTCCAAGCACCCAGGGATGCCACCCCTTCATCTGTTGACCTTGCACAATGGCCAGCAATGCACCTAGTAGGAATGATCATAGCCTCAACTGATCAACTAGAGTAGAGGATCCATCATGAAGAAAGGTCTGCAGAGTTTGCAAGGGAGGAAGTGATCCTTGCACATGCGTGCAGAAAACAAGAAGAACACGTAAAGATCTAGGTGGAGCATAGACTGGAAAGAGTTCAGGAAAGGCTTATTGAATCCTGGCTGGAAATATGGAAGGTTGCACCCCAACTTCCATAAGTCAGTGATGAAATAGAGCTGGAGCATCAGATCAAATTACTCCAAGGGGCATGGTCACAATTGGCCATTTGCGCAGAGCATATGGAAGTGTAGTTGTGGAAAAGTCAGCAAGAAGTAGAGAAGAAACCTCGAAATCCGCAGGAGCATATGGAGAAAATAGTGCTAGAAGGAAATAATGCCCTAGCGGCACTACACAAGCGCACAACTAAGTGTACGAAGATATTCAGAGAAGTCAGTGATTGGATGGGCATCATCACTAGGCACAACCAGAATTTGGAGGACGTGCGCACTAGAATCTAGTTATTGAATGAGGAAGTTATGGCTACTATGGATCTGTTGGAGCAACAACAAAAGTTTGATCAAATTCAGCAAGTGAAAAATGAGTTGAACGCCCTGTTTGAGGCGCAATCCATAGCCAAGAAGGAGGTGAGTAACTTTCAACCTATCATTCAGATAGTTTACATGCAAATGCATTAGGTCGATGTAACAACAGACTCTGAATGGAGCTCTTTGGTCGTATCCAATCCCAAAGGATGTATCACATATGGCAGGATAAAGTTGGGAGCTTCTAGGGAGTTAAGAAGTGAGTCTTAGAGTTGGTCCCAGATTTGGGCCCTTCCTTTGAAGAGGCAGAGAAAGAGAAAGCGCAATTAGAAGAGGACAGTAAAGAGAAAAATAAGGACAAGGGAATGCAACAGTTGCTCCTAGAAGCTACGAAAGAGCCGAGTACTTGACTCGAGGGAGAGTCAAGGCTTGTGGTCAGAGCCTATTGGGCCCTTTGTTTTTAGATTAGAAGTTGCACAATAAGGACTACAGTCCTAGTTTTGGTTTAGCACAAGTTGCGCAAGCTATAGAAGAAGTTGTACAAGTAACAGAAATCGGTTGCAAAAAAGGACAATGCAATGCCAGCAAGGCAAAAGCAATTGCAATAGAACAAGAAAGCATGCGAGCCCAAAGCTAGAAGACCCTACTCAGCTTATATATATGAGATGAATATGATTGTAAAAGGGTTCTTTCGGGTTGTTCTCGGGTTGTTAGTGTTGTTGTTGTTCTACTTGTTGTTGTTTATTGTTTATAAGTTGGGTTTTAGTCCTGTAAATGTAATCTGTATACAGTTTTGGGTAAATAGAGCTCTATGACATGGGTCCAGAGCTAGAACTCTATAACAGAGCATTACTTTGTATATCTGAGGTTGTATCTGATAAGATATGATGATAATATATAAAGAAGGATCCAAAATTTTGAAATATGTTGTGTCATTTTGTGTTCATGCTTGTGCGTTGTATCTTTACAGTACTTATTTATGCTTCATAAGTTCCATATGAATTTTTTGTGTATAAATGTTTTTCGCAACTTAAGTATCTTCAATTCCTGCGTATATGATCTCAGATCTATTATGTAGTTAGCCTGTCTTGTGCAATATCATGGTGAATCTTGAAGGTTCTATGAACCCACCTAAGTATTCTCCTTGCCCTTCCCGATCCTTCTGTCTTGGTTGTGCTTCGGGTGAGACTTCTTCTCTTCGGAGGAGATGAAAATTTCAGTGCTCTAGAGTACTCGGCACCTTTTTTTGGTAACCTAAGAAGGACCCTGGTCTGATCAATTCCACACCAACACTAACCTCAAACCGGAAAAAGAAGAAGCATAATGGGCCAACATTGTGAAAGATAAGGGATATCATGATCAACAAGTTGTCACCAAGTATATAGCTTGGGATATGAGAGAGGAATTCAAAAAAAAACAATGGGAACAACAAGAGAATGTTGATATACAACAGGTAATGAACAACTACATTTTGTTGAGAAACAATAGGGAATTGAGCAGTAGCTAGATGATAGACAACACAGGAATAGTGAACAACAACAGGGTACAGAACAACAACAACAATAGTGAGATCAGAAAGACAATTTTTGGTTGCACAAAGGGTGTGCAAGAGTTCAGCTGGGGGGTGATGATGATCCTCATCATTATACATTCTAAAGGCTCATCTTTGACATATTTTTCCATCACAAAATGACTTGATGTTTGATTTTGACCATTTTTAATAGTTAGTCATGGGTATTTTGTTTGTTGCATAATGAATATATGATTGAGGTGGATTTTAATGTATAATATACTTGTTTGCACTATTGTTTTTGGAAAAAGACATGTGTTCCACCAACCAAGTCGAACTGCAGGAGTCAAGGGTTCCAACCTTCTAGAAACATGGGATTTTGTCCCCTTGAGTGAGTTGTCAGCGAAAGATCAAGGGAAATTGTCTACACCTACCTCCAAGAGGGATTCTTGTGCATTTATGACCACTTATGATCAACAACAATTAGAAAATATAGATGTAAATGGTTGAGATCCTTCATTTACTCATCACTCTCCTTGATTCGGGAAGGGCGGTTGAATTCTCTAGTTATATATAGCCTCTAGTCTAAGAGAGGGATATAGCAAATTTTTGGTGGATATGTTCTGCAAGACTTTTTATTGAAGACTAAGAACTTTGATGTTCCTGATGTACTATTGATATTTATGAAATAAATTGATTTTGTCTTCAGTCCATTAAAGTTTATTTTAGGTTCCTTGTGCTTCTTGGGTAGGTCCCATCCAAAAGGGCTCAAGGACCCTTTTTACTATTTCTTTAGTTTTCATGCAAATTAGTTGGTGCTTAGATATTTTTTAATTCTCAATTGAAGTTATATTTAGCTTTGCATGATAAATTTCCATTTCTGTTAGATTTTAACTAACTGGCTAGTTGTACTAACATCATGTAGAAATGTTCAATAACCTATTGGAGCACTCTTAGGTGCCTCCCAAGGCTAAGAAACATAGATTCACTTCATGATATAGGTGGAAATTGGTGGCCACCCACCTCTTCCAACTATCTCACATACAATTTTCATCTTGGTAGTGTTTTTTTTCTAGCTTTTCGAGTCTTATACTTCTAGGGCCATTTTTAGGCCCTAAACAACGTTTTTTGGTCTCGCCACAGTCACATTGTAGACAAAGTCAAAGTGTGACAAAACCATGTGTATTCCTCGGATATACCTTTCCAACGGGATACCGTGCACCTAAAACGAAGATCATATGCAAAAGTTATGACCTCGAGAAGTTGATGTACCAACTTATCCCATTGGGGCCCACATGACTTTTGGCGCTTCATCTTCTAGGGTTAGGTTTTTCAGTGTCTAGGGTTTTATGATTACTTCTTGATGCTAAAAGTTATTGGAGGTCTCATTGTAATGTTCTTAGGAGAATGCGCGTAGCTTCCACATCGCGTCCAAGAGATTAGCTACCAACATTCGAACAAGATTGTTTCATTCAACATTTTACAGTTTCAATAGATTTCTTTATTGAATAGAAGTTAAGTTTCACTATATATATGTTATTTTTCTTTGTATCTCTGTGTTAATGTTATAGATCGGTGTTTCATTTCATTCTGCTCATAAATCTATATCAGGGTATAAGAAATTGGGACTCGACCCAGATGATACTTTGCAAGATCGGCCTCGCCGAACTCAATGACCGTCCATGGGGAAAAAAAAGAAAGACGATGGGGTAGGAGATCCCTTTAAATTTTTTCTCGAGGAATCCATCGTGTGATAGAGGAACAATATGATGGATAATTTTGTGTAAATCCTTCGACGACTTCCAACAGATGACGCATCTTCCTCAAGCGGGGGCATTCCCCCCTTCAAGGTACAAATCAATTTTGATATTCCTATATTTGAAGGTAAAATAGATGTGGATGCTATAGAAAAATGGTTAAAACTTATAGAAAGATATTTTTCTATCCATAACTTTTTCGATAGAGAAAATATTACATTTGCGCTCCTTAAGGCCGTTCCCGTGTCAAAGATTGGTCGAAGATTTTCTGTGAGAAAAAGGCAACAGAGGAATCTATATTATTTGTAGTCGCACCCACTTAGGGTTATTTTAGGGATGCTATTAAGGAAAAATACTACCATGTTGTAAGTTATGACGACTTATATACAAGATGGCCCACACTGCAACAAGAAAGGGACCAAACAATGTCAGATTTCACCAATGTATTCCATACCTTGTGCACCAAGATGGGTATAAAAGACTTAAAGCGAAATTTGGTACTCAAGTACCATGGTGGTATGCATAGATACATCCAGAAAAAAAATGGATTTTTTGGACATATCGTCCTTGGGCACAACCTATCGATATGTTGTCAAAATCAAGCAGAAGCTTAAACAAAAGATGCGGAATTTTGGGTCGGTGAACCCCTCACAGTAGAAACAGAAAAAAGGTGGCCCCAACCCGCATAACAAAGGACATAGAAAGGATGGAAAGCCTCAGGACAACTAGTTTAAGCCGCAAAGAAAGAAGGACAATGGGAAGACAAAGAAAGACATTGGGAAGTGGTGCGAGTTCCATAAGAGCCCTTAGCATAACACCATTGAATGTTTTTCCAAGCAGTCATTGGTGGCCGAGGTGAAAACCTCTGAATCATATGTGGGCTCCAACTCTGAGTCAGAACTAGAAAAAGGGAGAAAGATCATTGACGCAGAACCAAGTGCCACCATTGCTACCACCAAGATCCATTCTGGTGAACCTAGTGAACTAGAGGAAGGTGAGTGCCTCTTTCATTCACAGATGTGATTGAAGGGTACTCTACTGCACTTCATCATTGATAAAGTTAGCGAAAAGAAACTCATCTCAGTGGATGTCGTCAAGCGGTTGGCTCTACCAAAAAAAACACACCCACAGTCATACACCATCAGATGGCTCCTCCAAGGGAACGATATTTCCATCGGCCAACAATGTTGTCTGCCCTACGACATCAAGCCCTTCAAATATGAGGTATTCTGTGATGTCTCCCCCCTTGAAGTTTGTGATGTTATTTTGGGCCAACCTTATTTATAGAAACTTCATGTTGTATATGAGTCTAGGCCTCGTAATGTTATTATTACTTTGGACATCAAACTATACAGGATACCCGAGGTAGTCCCACCTACTTCCATTTTCTTAATCTCTGTAAAGAAATGTAGGAAGGTCGTCTCTCAGACCGGGAAGTGTGTCTTCTTCATGATTCATGCTCAAAGTGAGCGGAAAGTTGTAGCCACATCCATGCCCTCCATAAAAAGTCTCTCCACACAACATAAGCAAGTGGATAAGGTTGTGGAAGAATACAAAGACATATTCTCCTCACCCACTGGGGTACCTTTTCACTGTCAGGTCAAGCATTCAATCGATATGACCCTTGATGCATCACTACCCAATGGGTCATTCTATTGCCACTCTCTATTAGAAAATGAGGAAATCAAACGCCAAATCTAAGAGCTGCTAAAAAAGGGGCACATCCAACCAAGCTCATCACCTTGTGTAATCCTGATTCTGCTTGTATAGAAGAAAGATGGGACCTAGCAACACTGCATTGATTATCGGGCCCTAAATAAAATCATAATCAAGATCCGGTACCCAATTCCCTGAATTGATGATCTCCTTGACCAGTTCAAGGGGGACAAATAATTCAGTAAGATTGATCTGAAGTCCGACTACCACCATGTCCCAATAGAGCAGACCGATGTATGGAAGACTACCTTCAAGTCCAAAGAAGGTCTTTTGAATGGTTGGTCAGGCCCTTTGGCTTGATAAATTCCCCAACAAATTTCATGAGGATGATGGACCATATCTTACAACCTTTCAACAATTCTTTTATGGTGGTGTATTTGGATGACATCCTCATCTTCAACAATATTTGGGTGGAACACTTGCAACATATTCAACAGGTTCTCTACACTCTGCAACAACACAAGATATATGTAAATTTGGAAAAATGATCCTTCGACATGAGCAAGGTCTAGTACCTAGGCTACATTGTTGATGAGCATGAGGTGCATGTCAATCCAGCCAAGATCCATGTCATTCGTGACTAGCCATCCCGACCACACTCACTGAGCTTCAGAGCTTTTTAGGCCTTACCAATTTCTATCACAGGTTCGTGTTGGGATTCTCCCACATTGCATGGGCCCTTAGCCAAGTGACCAGGGGTGGAGGTAAGGTAATTTTTTTGTGGGTCCATTTGCAACAAAAATCACTCAATTATTTAAATCAACACTTGTGCTCATCCTCGGTGCTCTCATTACCCAACCTGTAGCAACCTTTTGAGATTGACACAGATGCTTTAGACTATGTTGTGGGTGCAATTCTCACTCAGCATGGATATCCCATGGTCTATCATAGTGAGACACTATCATATATCGTTCGTAATTACCCCACTTACGAAAAATAAATGTACTCCATTGTAAAAGCCTGTCACTAGTGGAGGCATTACATTCTCGGGAAGGAGACAAGCATCCACAATGATCATAAGTATTTCCATTTCATGAAGACACAAGGTAAATTGTAGAATGAACGTCATCATAAGTGTTCCACATACTTGCAGCAGTTCCATCTCAACATCAAGTATAAGACAAGGAGCACGAAACGCATTCGTGGCTGCCTCAATTGACCTCCAGTTGTAGCACTAACCACGATGCTACTCTCCTGCAGACATGAGACCTCTAGATGGCCCCAACTCTATGAGAGAGATATTGTCTTCTCCACTACTTACCATATGTTGGGAACAAACACAATTGTCACTGATTTCCATCTTTAGGACAGGTTGTTGTGCCATCTAGGCCATTTATGCATCCCATCAAGTGAGCGAGCGAAGCTGATTTGGGAAGCTCACTACACTTGGGTGGCAAGAAAATTTGGCATATAAAATATAGTGGAAATGTTGCAACAATATTTATATTGGCTGAAACTTTGAAAACATGTTAGCAAGTATATCAGGTCATGCACGACCTATGCCATTAGGAAACAAGGCATGTACACCCCTTTTCCTACTCCCGACAGGCCCTGAGAATTTGTCTCGATGGACTACATGTCAGGCCTTCCTTCAACCAAGTAGGTAAATGACTGTGCTTTTGTGGTTGTTGATCTATTTTCCAAGATGGAAATTCTAATTGCCTGCAAGAAGAGCATCACAACAAAGGTCACTGCCAAGCTCTTCTTCGAACAAGTGTGAATAAATTTTTGGATACCACAAACCATCGTCTCATATCAGGACAGTCAGTTCCTCAGCACATTCTGGTCAGGCCTCTAGTCATGGATGGACATTGAGCTAACCAAATCCACTTCCTTCCACCCCCAAATAGATGGCCAAACCAAGTTCGTCAATAAGATGATCATGAATATCTTATGCATGTACAATTCCAAGCATACACACACATGGGATGAGAGTATTCTCTATGTTCAACACAAATACAATAGAGCCATACATAGCTCAACCAACCACATCCCCTTTTAGGTGGGGTTGGGATTTCAACCATTGGGTCCCATGGATGTTTCACTACCCCTTGCGTCCACATAGGCAAAATCGTCCCATGCTCAAACAAAAGACAACAAAACCACCTGGTTCATTGAATGAATACACCTGGTTCATTGAACGAATCCAACACATCCGCAAATAGGTTCGGGATATTTTACAGAATTCGAATTCCAAGTACAAGTAGCGCCATGATCAACATTGGGTGCCACACAAGTTTCAGGTGGGAGATAAAGTTTGGTTGCATTTGCAGAAAGAACGCCTTACAAGACCCCATTGGAAGCTTCGCCCACTCCACTATGGACCTTACACCATCACCAAGGTTGTGGGTGACACTTCTTTTGAGCTCAACATTCCCCCCTTCCTTGGCTTGCACCCAATGTTTAATGTGGACCTCCTTCGGCCATACTTTCCACCATTATTGGACACCTAAGAAATAACAGAATAGTTGACACTGACATAGCTCAACCCTAACTGCATAGAACATGGATCCACTGATAAGATCATGGACACATAGTTCAAGAGTACTCGCCAACATAAGCTTCAGCTTTATCGTGTTGTCAAAGTGGGTCAACTCCTGCACCAAGGCAAGTGGCTCATCTGAGGCCAAATTTAGCACAAATTTTCTCATCTGATGGGGGGACTCAATGCAATGGAGAACATTGCTTCCTAAGGGGGGAGGATTGATCCAGGTGGATATTGGTGGCCACCCACCTCTTCCAACTAGCTCACATACAATTTTCATCTTGGCAGTTTTTTTCTCTAGTTTTTCGGGTCCTAAACGTTCGGGGTTGTTTTGAGGCCCAAAATAGCCTTTTTTGGGATCGCCACAATCAAAATATGGATGTATTCCAATTGTGAGAGAAACTTGTGTATTCCTCGGACAGAAATTTCCAACGAGCTATCATACACCTAAAACGAAGATCATATGCAAAAGTTACGACCCCGAGAAGTTGATGTACCAACTTACCCCATCGGGGCCCACATGAGTTTTGGCTCTTCATCTCCTAGGGTTAGGTTTTTGGATGTCTAGGATTTTCTGATTACTTCCTAGTGATTAAAAATCTTGGAGGCCTCACTGTAATGTGCTCGGGAAAATATGAGTAGCCGCCACATATCTTCTCAGAGATTAGCTACCATCATTCGAGCAAGATTGTTTCATTCTGCATTTTACAATTTCATCAGATTTCTTTATTGAATAGAAGTTAAGTTTCACTGTGTCTCTGTTATTGTTCTTTGTATCTCTGTGTTAATGTTATAGGTTTGTGTTTCATTTCATCCAGCTCATAAATTTGGATCACTTCATTTATTTTATAGTCTAGCTTTGTCAATGCTTTTAAACACTTGCACTACTTTTTTAGACTTCATTTTTCTTTATGTAGGAGTATCCTATAAAAACTATGCAAATCCTATAGAAATGCACAGTTCCTATAGGAATCTCATGTAGGTATGTTTTAGCTTCATATTTTGACTTTGTTTAATATTATTTTCCTGAAAGAATCAACAAACAATAAAATCACATTTATATTGATAATGATCACGGGGTTAGATTGCTTTGTTCATGCATTATTGTAGTTTCATTTCCATAACAATTTTTTTGTCATAGTTTATAGCTTTACTTCTATCACAGTTCTCTATCATAATTCCATATTAGATTCATATTTTTCTTCAGTTTAACTTTCCCGATTTAGTAATCTTTGATGCAGTGTAATAAGTTCTTTTCATTCACTTTAGATTATATTTTCAAATTGGTGTGTTTTCTTCAAACAAATTAGTTTAGAACTGCTTTCTTTCATTTGATTTCCTGCACATTTCTATCATTTGATCATTTTCAACCCTTTGCTACCAAAAATTGCATATTGCACATACAATGCATAGCACCTATTTAGTTTGTATGAACCTTGAGTTGACAAGTAAAGTAGGAGACCAAGGGTACAATAAATAATTGTTGTTATTCCTGGGACCATCAGCTGCCTATAAAATTTCTTGGATCATACACTCAATCTCACTCTTCTATGCATATGGATACCTATAAGGTCTAATGCTAGGTGGTACATTTGTTGGTTGCAAATGAATTGCATGGTCATGATCTCAAGCAAGTGGAAGACCCTTAGGCATCTGTCCAAATACCTTGGAATGGTTGTTAATAACTATTTGGAGATCCATTGGAGTAGAGGATGTAGATGTTTGAACATCTAGAGAGAACAATTGTGTAATTACACCATGGTATTGTTTTTTGAGTAATGTTTTCATGCTATTAGAGCTTATAACCTTAGAGGGTTTCTCTTGGATGCCTCTAAGCTCAATTTATTTTTCTTCTAAGTAAAATCTCATGAAAAGATATTGAAAATTAAGGGCCACTATTTCCAATTATTGTAACCATTGGACCCCTAATACAACATCAACACCACCCATTTGGATGGAAATCATTGGACTTCGAAGTTTGGGTGAAACCTACACAAAGAATCTAGCTAGTAGTAATTCACACAAATATTGCAAAAGAAACAGAGAGAGAGAGAGAGAGAGAGAGAGAGAGAGAGAGAGAGAGAGAGAAGAATGAGAGAAAGAATAAATAATTGTATTAACAACTATTCCACGTTAATCCACACTCAAAGAGTGAGTAATTTAAAATAGATATATAATCCACATGAGAAAACTAATGTGCCATAGTAGTGATCTAGAGAGATGTTGACACACAGTGATAGAAACCGGAGTGAACTACCACCTAGTCTTAGTTAACTAGCCCTGCAATCATTATTTAACTGGATAACACAAGTGGAGTGAGGGGAATCTCAAGCATGAATATGTGTGGCTTCTTCCTGGTGATGATCCCAAGGCAATTGTTCCCTCTTGGTGATGGTCTTGAGGGGAGCATGCAACAATAGGTGATAATACTGAGGTTTCCATGCAAGACTCTACTCCACTAGTCTAACTGAAGTGCAACTGAGTAATGAATGAAGATGATGTGGCACCCTCATCTAGTGGAGAATATATCTGATCAGGGGCACTGTCAACATAGAATAATAATTGTTTTCAGATTTATGTGGTGAGTATTTTCAAAATTGTTTGCCGGATAATCCACAATGAAAACTATTGTGGATTATCTGGCAAACAATTTCAAAAATAGAATAATAAACTTAGGAAAATAAATACTAGGTGGGTGTGTAATATCTCTAACACCCCCCTTAACACTACTAGGGAGTAAATGAAGAATATGTCTTGGCAAGAAGCGATGTTAGGTACCCATTTTACAATCCATCTAATGAATGAACATTGAAAAAGAAGAAAGAGGGAAAACCTCATGGGAAAACCCCCCCTCAAGATACAATGATGAAAAATAAGAAGGACAATTGCTAGGCAATTGCGTCCTTCACTCCAAGGAGACCTCGCAAATATCCAAGTTTATGCTCGATGAATATTTGTTGAAGATGTAGATGTATGTATGGATATGATAAAGTAGATGCACTAGTGAGATGTCTCGATCTATCCACTTGATATGATAGGAAAGAAGATGATCCAAATCCCCTTCATTCATGGCAGTTTTCCAATACGAGCCTCTACATAGTTTGGAGGATAAGATGTCAAAACCATGAAGCAATGCATGGGAATTATTGGTTCTATCATAGATAATTTTAAGGGCGAAATTTCACAAATGAGTGAAATTTTATGGTTTAAATTTTTGAAGGAGCAAAATTTTATCAAAATATTTTTTTAAAAAATTAAAAATTTTAACCCAAATATTAAACTAAAAAATATAAATGGTACATCTTAGGGAATGATTTCTCCCATAGATTTTCAGTTTTCCCTTGGGTTTCCAAATCCTAGCATGTCTTTCCTTCCATTTTTGGTTTTTTTTTTTATGAAAACTGGAATTTTTTTAAGAAAACTAGTTTTAAAAAATTAAAAAATTTAACCCAAATGTTAAACTAAAAAATATAAATGGTACATCTTAGGGAATGATTTCTCCCATAGATTTTCAGTTTTCCCTTGGATTTCCAAATCCTAGCATGTCTTTCCTTCCATTTTTGGTTTTTTTTTTTTACGAAAACTGGAATTTTTTTAAGAAAACTAGGATTTATAAATTATGGGAAAAGCTTGGAATTCAACATGTTACATACTTTCAAATATAAACTCGTTACTCAACCTTGACGTTGAATCCTCTATCAAGACCTGTAGAGGCACACACATTCTTGTAACTCTTGGATGAATTTTGAAGGACATTTCCCCCGCTCTCTATGGGCTTCAAATGAGTCACACTACACATAATATCAGGTTAATGGAAGGTTTGTATTTTTTTTTGTT
>ML808217.1:0-25980 GCA_009831015.1 Picea engelmannii | reverse complement strand
GAATTTGTCTTTTTTTTTTTTTAAAGAGTTTTAATATAAACGCCCGCTCTATTGTAATTCTTCGAGTCATTATATGAAAAGCTCCTAGGGATACTACTCTAGCTCCTGAAAAGCCTGAACTATTCGTGTAGTTTCTGGTCAGCAATTATATATTATCAGCTATAGTGTGAGTCTTGTAAGCATTATTTGTTTTGATATAATTGGCCATGAGTAACGCAAATTTGGTGGGATTCTGATTTTCAACCATTTTATTTTATGGAAAGTGGCTTTCCAAATCCAACCAAGGAAAAAATTATAAGAAGAATTAAAATTTATGATATACAAAGATCTTGTGAACATTTCAAAATTGAAAATATTAATGATTATCTGCAAAATTACCAGAACACAATTTGGTTCAAACAATAATAATGTAATGAAAATCTTTGTTTAGGTCCTCTAATATAGGTTTTTCATTTTCTTCCTTGGATATTTAGCCTTTTTTAAAGCTTTTACTCGTCAATATGTCAATAAATGCAGAGGATAGCTCCTAGCTTTATACAGAATAAAGTTCGCATAGGCTGTGTTATGTTCGGATTATGCAGCCCATTGTGGATTAAGTATTGCGTATTATTAGGATTTCACCGAGCCAATAGTTTAAATATTCCAGCTTCTGAGAATATTTCAGAAAATACAGAGATTAAAATGTGTAAACTAAAAAGAAAGCAGAAATATTCTAAAAAGATCAGAAACTATATTTCTAGAATACTGTAAACTTGAAATTACAGAGAAATTTTACATCGCGCAATAGCCATGGAGCTATGTTTGCAAATAAAGTGTTAGGGAAAATTTCTATAAACAAAAAAATGGACATTGTATTTATGGATAAGCACTGTGTACATGGTTTTCCAAAGTTTCCACACCACATTCCACCCATCATCCCATCTTCAAGACAACAAAAAGATTTAAAGTAAGAAACCAATGCCTAGGACTTGTATTTAAAAAAATGGAAAGGTAATAAAGTTAAAAATGACTGTTGAGATAAAGAATAAAAAGATGAAAAAATAATAAGGGATTAAAATAGTTTTAAAGAATGACAAAATAATAAAAGAGTGGATATGAAATAAATATAATATTACTAGATAACGAGGAAAAGGTGATTTAGGATGAAGAAAAAGTTGTTATTTAAATAAGTACAAAATGATAAGATAATTAGAAATAATAAAGTGGACTAGTCAAGAATGGATATAAATTGGTTGGAAGGGTATTATTATACTAGAAGTTAATTAAGAATAAAAGAAAATGTGATAAAGGGTAAGATGAAAAATGAAAGAAATATCATTATTAATATCCAAATTAAGATGTTAAAGATTAACTGGAAAAATACAATTTAAGGAAGAGATTGATACTATTATATATAGTATTATAATATATAATATTATAGAACAATCAATAATAACAATAGTGAAGGTAGGTTAAAAATGAATAGAAAAGGGAAGGCCAAGATAATGTATTAAGATATATTAATACCATATAAAATAATAAAGGGTATGTAAATGAAATAAAGAAATAAAAAATCTTAGTGTATAAGCCTTGAGTAACTAGAGAGAAAATAGAAGGATATAGTTTGAAGAGAAAATTAAAAAGGAAGAGACCAATAGAAAGTTTATTGAGTTTGAATTAGTGAAATTAAGAAAGGAAATGATGAAAAGATTAGAATAAAAAGATAAAGAATTAATATAATGAAGTTAATGAAATGATGAAGATAATAAAGGTATTGAAAAAGAAGGAAAAATGTAAAAACTTAAATAAACTTTAAATCTTTTTGTTATACTTAATGATGGATGGAGTGTCCACTTAAAATATTGGATAAAAAACTATATACACAATCCTAATTCAAATATACAATCTATATTATGTTTAACGATGAAAACTTACACTCTAAAAAAATAAACAAAATAAGAATGCAACCACTTCTAAACTAAAAAAAAAAGCTAACTAAAAGATGAGATGCGGTCCACACTTATGATGAGAGCCGAAGAAAGAGACACTATGGTGCCCCATGAGGTGATCACTGTCTAAAACGTGTTCAGATCAATTGCTGAGAGTGAAAGGTGAAAGATATCCAAGAACACGTGTCATCAGTGAAAATAAATCTTTGCTGGTGAGCAATCTAATATGTGTGGCCTCGCCTCAACCCCTACACTGGTGGATCTGCTGGATAATACAGACGTGGGTTGTCCACCCGTCCAAACCCTAGTTTGAAATGGTGAAAATCAGCTGAGCCTCTATATTGTGACACATTGCAGAGTAGATGGTGTTATTGAAAAGTGGTTGACATAGGGTTTGAGAAAAGCAGCTACACCATGCGCACGAGAAACATTCACGTGACCCGTCCTGAACACATTCACGTGACCCATCCGGAACACTGAAGATGAGCCCTGTCTTGTATCAAACTCTGCTCGATTTCTGAGTGAGGCCGCATGCACGTCAGATGGACGTCAACTTTGTTAGAAAAACTGAAACCATCGCTGAAATCCGACTTTAGAAATCGTCGGCCTGAAAAACTGAATTGGAGTGTGAAAAGTCTTGACAGTTGCGGCCTAGTGGATGGGAAGAGGAGTGCAACGCAAAACCAGAATGCCTAAGGAGCTGCCGAGGAAGGAGTGATCAACAGATATGAGGGAAAAAAATCCATCTTTGAAAAAATCCACGATCCATTGGGTAGGAGTGTGAGCGAGCAGGCTACAAGACCATGCTCTGATACTGTCTAATGTATATTCTGAGGGGAGGCTCCATGTGCCTCACATTCAGAGGCTAGCAACAATAAAACAACCCTTGAAAACAAACCAAAAACTAATAGTGCAGCGCTAAGATGACCCAAAGATAGTTACACAACAGATCAAAGAAATATCACACAAGATTGCTTGATTATTATGGAGGCCAAATAGCCATTATAGGTTTACAAAATGATCCACTTAAGGATGCACACAACACAATGTTGAGAGAATATTAATATAGTAATACATGCTAATTAACTGAGTACCTCATTAATGCGTTTGCTTGAACTAAAAATTAAAAGTGAGATTGCAAGGAGAAGCTGGGGACTGAGTTGGACTATCTACGTCAAACCTTGAAATATTTACTCACTATCAACCTTCATAAAAACCGTTTCACTTTGTTCAATTCTCTTCATATTTTTAACATCACTCAAAATTATGGAATTATGCCATCTTACTTTGTATATCAAATTCAATTATACATGCCATCTCTAACTTAGATATCCTAACAAATTCAATTATGCATTAAAAATAATGTATCTTTAATTTAGAGATCCATTCACTAAAAATAATGCCATCATCTTTAATTTAGATATCCATTCATTAAAAATAACGCCATCTTTACCATCACTACATCACTATTGTTAAATAATATTATGACACCATCCTTACCATCACTATCTTTAAATAATATTATGACACTAATTTTGATAGGATCCAATGTAAACTCATCAATGTTGATTATAACCCTTGACCCAATATAAACATCAAGTGAAGTGCACAATAGAATCGATTAGCTTGGAGGAACTGAAATCAAGATATTGTGAAGGATATATATATACATTATTAGAAGAAGAAACATCACCCCTAAGCACTCCTATGACCTCGATATCAACTACGATGACTTTGCAACAGAATTGAGATTCACAATTAGCAATGTAATTCTGATTTCAAATTCAGATGACATATTAGATGAATGAAAGTAACAAATTACAACTTGCACTTCAACATGTAGAAGTCATAACACATACATGGAAAGTCATATGGATAAAAAAAGTTGTAATGCCTACTTCAACAAATTTGTTGAAGCCCTAACCAAATGAGCCCAATTGTGATTGGGATGCACTATGCAATAACTAATACATTTCTTCCAAAATAAGTATACAAAGAAGTTTTGAGTACTTGAAAAAAGTACAACTACATACAAAACGGGTCATATGAAGAAATATTAGAATATTTAAATTCTCTTCTTTAGAGTTAATGTAAAAGCCTTGGAAGTAAAGAGTCACATCCAAGATTTAAAATGGGTTATACGAATATATATAACAATATTTGAATTCTCTTATTTAGAGTTGAAGTGAATATATAAGCCTAAAAAGTATATAGTCATATTTAATAAAAGAATATATAACTTTGAAACATAAATTAAAGAAATAGATAATCCTCAAATCTTTAAAACCTAACTAAGCATCAGAGTTAAAATCCAAGTGGACATTGGTATCAACCTTGATCTAAAGGGTTGAAATTCCTATACACTATTTATGGTTAAAATATGCACCACTTTTACTCAAATCTCGAGTCTAAACTTACTCAACATCAAAAACACTCAATTGAGTCTATACTTCAAAACAAAACCCCTCTACCCATAGAAACATGGGAGCCCTTTGTATCACTAATCTTAATCATTGGTATTGGTGGTCAAGGCCCCCTCAAATTATTTGCTACTATTAAAAATAACAAATTATGGAAGCACCTTAATATATTTGATAATAATGAAATCTATGAATCTACAGTTGGATACTTTTGAATGCTTTTCATCCATGTTCCAAGCCACAAACAAATCCAATGTGACATAGTGGTCAATGAAGTCGAGTTACACATAGGGTAGTGTATCCTTAGAGATTAATTCTATGCCACAAACATATGATATGTTGATTTCATTGGAATTGAGTGGTTATATTCCCTTAGGGTGTACATTGTCTACCATAGAGAAAATTTCTTCTATCATTTCCATTACACTATCAAGGCCCTTAAAACCAAAAATCACCATGGGTTCTAAACACATGGATAAACTATAAGAAAATGGTGCTTTAGGATTTTTTACTTGCTTCTATCAAATATAAGTTGACCAACCTTTCGATGTTTCCAAGCTAATTTACAAATAGAGTTGTTTTTAAAGATTTCCCAAAGAGTTCTCTCTTGATAGGGGTATGGAATATATCGTTGAGCTCAAACCTACCAATGTACCCACAACTGTTTTTTCATATTGCTACAATCATTTTCTTGAGGCCAAAATAAAGACTTGTTGAAGTCCACCAAGAAAAAATGACTTTTGAAGAACTCTTGGATGCATAAATCATTACTCCTAGAAAGTGTCCTTACACAATATAAGTGGTGTTAGATTTAAAGAATGACGAATCGTGTTTCCTTTGCATTGACAATAAGGTAATCAATAGGATGACTATAAAAAATAAATCCTAATGCTAACAATTTTGCAGCATGCCCTTTGGACACTTTAACACACCAATATATTTCTAAGCATTAATGAAAAAGGGATAATATTATGTTTCGAACTCATTAATGACATACCAAGTTTAGATCACGCCCTTTAGAAATCGTGACACCAAAAACTTTCCAAACATTATGAATAAGGTATTTTGTAAATTGCTTTGAGATTTATTCTAATTAGGGATTGATGGAACACAAGAAACACCTAGACACCATCTTAGCCACTTTCACAAAAAAATGACATGCCAAATAATCCAAGTTTGAATTTGATAAGACACTACTATGATATCTTAGTCAAAATTATACTCCAAATGTGAAGACACCATTAGTATTCCCCTATAGGTTTAGGGCAGATTGTAACCCCCAAAAATAGGAATTGAGGCTTCTATCACCTTCTTCTTCATCATTACAAAATTGCATTGCGCGACACCAATCCATTTGAAAATGTGCCTTTCCAGACATTCCATGAGTAGTATACAAATGAAATTAATTTTGTTTGTGAGCTTCCTATAAAATTTCACAATACTAGGAAAATTTCTCAACTTTATGACACTACACTATGTCGTCCAAGTCAAGATCACCTTTACATGCTTGGCATCCATTTTTAATCCTTCTTTTGACATGAAAAATCCCAAGTATACTAATTCCTCCTTGAAGAATGCACACTTTTTCAAATTGATCTATAATCCATCCTTCCC
This sequence comes from Picea engelmannii, assembly GCA_009831015.1. Classification (NCBI taxonomy): domain Eukaryota; kingdom Viridiplantae; phylum Streptophyta; class Pinopsida; order Pinales; family Pinaceae; genus Picea; species Picea engelmannii. The sequence continues at coordinate 20,018 of ML808217.1, read as the reverse complement.
CAATGCCTCAAAAACTAACTTCAAGTGTTGCAAGTGTTCTTCCATAGTCTTGTTGAAGATCGAAATACCATCATAATAAACCACACTGAAATTAATTATACGTAACCTTAATACTTTTGTAATCAACCTCATGAACATATCGGATGCATTCGAAAAGAATAATTAAACCCCATATAATCCACCATTTGTCTTGAATGGAATCCCCCCCTCTCATACCCTTGTTTAATCCAAATTTGATGATATCCACTCTTAATATACCTTGGAGAAATAATTGGTACCAATTAAACAATCCATTAAGTCACCCATCCCAGGCAATATAATTTTTTACATAATGGTAAGATTGTTCAGTGCTTTAGAATATGTTCACATCCTCCCAAGTCCCAACCTTATTTGGTATAATCAACATCAGTACCACTAACATGGTCATACTTTGGACAACAATTCACTAAATTTTTAGTTCATCTTTGCATTCTGAATTGGAATAAAATGATACTATAACATATTATTTTAATGTGATGGAAGTACAATGCTTTGTTTTGTAACACCAATGGTATATTTTCTATCAACAAGTGTTGTATATTTGCATTTGGTAAAATAATTCAGGTTTAGGACCGTTTGTCTTAGAACTCAGTATGTTGTTAGAGTTCTTTTCCAAATGTAATTTATAGAGTAGTTACTAGTTAGTTGGTTAAATAAGCCTTAGATGTTTAGAGTTTGTTTGAGCACTATGAATAGTCATGTGATGTGGCTATGGAGTGTGGGAGTGCATAAATAACTTATTATATTTTAATTTTTTTTTATTCAAGGATAAATTTAAACAGAGTGGTAATTATTGGCATCATGTCACTAGGGAAAACAATATTTTTTTGTATTTTTTAGTTATGGTAATATTACGCTATTGCTACTCTTTCAATTTCCATTGTAGGCAGTGGTAAGCTTCTATTTTTGGATGCATTTATGTTGTATTTTCTTACTATACACCCTAAGTTATTTTCCAGTATTCATGTAAGGATTTGGAGGTTCTCCTTTTTGGGTGTATGTTTTCTCAAATAATTTGATTTCATAAAAAAGATAATAAATATAAATACATACAAATATTATATACTTGGTAGGAATTATATTAATTTTATATTATTTCTCATGCATGTTTCACTTTTGGCTTCTAGATTAGTTTGAAATTTCAAATGTGGAATACTTATTGAGATTTCAAACATTGATCGTGGGAAGAAAATTTCAAGACAAAATGATCTATCATCATACTTTCAAAGACCTCAATCCAAGGATCCACATTCTCTTCATGCTTCGAGCTATTTTGAGCAACCTATAACTAAAAGAGATGTCAAATCTTGTGAGAATGCATGTAATATCGAAATAATAGATGAGGGAATATGTTCCTCTAGTGATCAAAGTGAGATAAACATATTTTTCACCAGAAATTGGCAATACAAATGTCAAAAATATTTCATTGGAAAAGAACACATTCAATTCATGAAAAAGACAAAAAGGCCAATGGGACATAGGGAGAGGCTTCCAGTGATATTGGGTCTTAAAATTTCCATTTGTTGAACCAATACCTCTAAAAAATGAGAAAGAGAAACCACAAGTTATATGCAATATATGTAGTTGGAAACTTGGAACGCCAACAACATTTCAGATGAAGTTAGATATAATAGAGAAGCATGTAGGAAAGGTGTATGAAAAGAAAATTGTAGATGGAGAGGAGAAATCTATTGTCGGATGAAAAATTTTTGAGGAATGTCGACATGTCAAATATGTCGATGAATATAATAAATATTTAATAAGGAAAAACTAGAGGCAAGTGGAGGAACCATCACGTCTCTATTTGGAAAGACAATGGAAGGAAAATTTTTATCCAAGACAATTCAATTGAGCACTATATTTCACATCTTATCTAAAGTTTGTCTTATGACAGATTATCTGGATTACATAAAATATCTATCTTTTCTTCAAATGTCAAACTTTCCATCTTCTCATTGGTATTAAACTAGTGGTTGGGAATGGGAAAAATATATAGCTCAAGTAGAAAATGATGATATGAAAGAGAAGATTGCAAATGCTAGGTTTTTGTCATTGTCTTTGGATGAGGTTACAACTATTGATAATACTTCATGGATCTTCATGAGTATTTATATGGTTAATGACTATATTAGGTATTCCTATCTACTTGGGATTCATAAAATGAGGGAGAATTCTACAGTTGAAAACATTTATGAACTTGTTATTAATATTTTGAAATAAATTGGTGGTTTGGATCATTTAATTGTAAATTCTAACCTTGTACAATATCTACTGCAAACAAATAGTCAGAAAAAGAATGGAAAAGATACAATGTCAAATACAAACATTACACAGATATTTTTCCCCTGGAAATCCAAACTGGGAAAACCAGCATATTCTATATTATTCATCATGTTACAATGTTTACAATACAAAATACATATAGGAGCCAGTGACATCCAAAACCCTAACCCAATGACCTGGATTATTCCAAAACCCTAATTCCTTAACCGGAAATAGAAAACCATCAGCAAAGAAACCATGTGCTGAAAAACCACCTAAATATAATGTGGTCTCGAGGCAGAAAAAATGCGGTCCCGATGCAGATTTTTTTTTTATCAAGGGCACTGCCCCCAAACCCTCGCGCGAAGGGCTCCACCCACCGAGAGGGGGGGCCTAGCGCCCCCCCATCTAACCCCCTTGTGCGCCCAGTGCATACACTCAGACACTACTACTCGTGCAAATAATATAACACATACCCAACATTAATGATCACAAAAAGGTTGCTATGTGTTGGAGAAGATGGAGCATCAGTAATGCAAGGACAAAGGAATGGTAATTGTGTTAGACTAAAACTATCAGCTTCACTATATATGTTGATTATTCAGTGTATGGCTCATAGGATGAATATTGCATTTAAAATAGTAAGAAAGTTTCCATCGGTTTCAAAATTTGAAGATCTTGTATGAGAGGCTTATGCATACTTTTGTTGTAGTCCCAAACAATTTTCAGAGTTAAAAAAATTTGTTGACAATGTTACAAATGGAAACAAGTTATTAAAATATGTTGATATAAGATGGATCTCATTGAATGGACTAGCTCAAATATTATTTAATTAGTACCAGTCATTGGTAGGGGTGATGTATGAACATCACTTCAGTGTAGATAGATCTCAAGATCTTCTCTTTCGACTAACTGACAGAGAGACATTATTAACATTGGCTGGAATTATTCTTATGCTAGATGAAATGAATGCCCTTGTGAAAATGTCTCAAAGTCACACAATGTATATTTCAAAATACATAAATACAAGAAAATTTGCATGTCTTTCATTGGATAATTTGTATATGATATCAGAGTCTTTTGTAGGTACATGGTTTACAAATTGGACTACAATCATTGATATAGAAAATACTGATTTTTTTTTGAGTTTGATGAAAAAGGGATACTATGCATGGACGTTCATGGGTATATGGTTCTTTTTCATTATATTGACAAGACAACACGAACCACTGAAGAGTGTCATGTGTTAAGAGACCTATTCGACAATGTTGTCATTTCAGTGAGACACAACTTGATAGAAATTGAAAAATCACTATCATCAAAGATAAGAGAATGATTTTTTCGAGATGAATTGTTGGAGGCCATGTTTGTGGTGTACCCTCAATATTGGAACAATAAAAAATTCAAACTACTTTAAAACGTAAATTTGTGGAAAAATTAAATACTTTAGTGCACTACTTTTTCAAGAAAGCCAAGATACATGGAGAACATGTTGAAGGTATTTTAGATAAATCAAAATTATTTCAACAAGCCACACACTTCGTTCAAATAAAGTAGAATCAATTTCGTGTTTTGGAGAATCCTCTAGAATATGGTGCAATAACAAGATTATGGACTATTTTAGGTGCTATCCAATTCTTACAGGAAAACATATCAGAATATTTCAAATTAGTTGATTTGTTTCAAACCATGATTTTGGCATCAGTTAAGGATGAGAGAATGTTTAGTGCACTATCATTTTTGAAGTCAAATACGAGGAACGAGCTTGATAAACATATGGATATATGTTTAATATTATATGTAACAAAGTATGACATTACTAATTTTCCACATGAAAGAGCACTAGCTCTTTGGCAATCAGATTGTGATAGAAGGGGAGAAAAAAAGACAACAAATTTCTCTAATGAACTTGATATGGAACATAATTGTTTGGAGGCTCATAATGATAGTCCATCTGGAGAAGGTCTTGTTTAAAATGAAGAAAATGAGCACCAAGATGAGAACTGAGAAATTGATATATCGAAAGATTTGATCTAATCCAATATATATGAGGGCCTAGGGGACACTTATTTTTGTGTATGTGTTCCATTGTTGGTGTAAGAAATAGTAAATGGAATAGCACAAATGATATGATTCTTGTGATTTGGTGTTCCTCTAGTTTTGGAGTAGGTCAAAAATTCTTTATCATAGCAAGATTACTATATGCCAATTTGAGGTTGAAGTTGAAAGGAAATGAAGTTGGAATTTGATGAAGTTGGTACCTATCTCTTCACATAGATAGTGCCCTATTATTAAAGGGTAAATAATTAATTTAACAAGACTTTCGCTCAACAAGAATGGGCTTATTCAAGTAGATGAAATTTATTTTATGTATAGCTTTAATATCTCGATAAATTTTAATGGTTTGTTTGTTTATTGCATTTTGGAGGATTTTGTCAAGTTTGAAATTTTGGGTTTATTTTGGTTAAAATTTATGTTTGTCCCTTGAATGCTTATAGTTCTTGTTTGATGTTTGACTGAACCCTTTGTTGTGGCATGGTTGGTTTCATCTAATTTACATTGAGTCAAGGGTTTGGGTTAAAGTTAAATACCTTTACTGAGTGAAAAATGTTTTTTCATCATTTTGTCATGACATTTATTTGAGAAACATTTGGTATTAGGCTTAATATCTGGATTGGTTATTCTGTGGGCACTCAATGTTTTTTCCATAATTATAATTATTTTCTTTATATGTATGATGGTTCAAGGAAAGATTTTTTTATTTCCTTTCACTTTGTGGTATGACTTGAGCATCTTCACCTTTTAGGACCTACTATGTTTATTTTATATTTTCTTTGAAAATACTTATGGATTATTTAGAAAGCAAAATGAGCTCTAATTAGCTAAATGAAGAGAAATTGGTCTATGCACTATGTTCATATGTGTTCATCATAGGAGACATATTATCATAAGACCGACATTCCTCTAATGAAATTATACTTTTGATGCCAAGACTAAAAGAGAATTACGTATAGCCAATGGAGGATGAGAGAATGTTTATTGCACTATCATTCTTGAAGTCAAAGTTGGTATAAATGTTCCATTGGTTGTGCAAGAAATAGTGAATGGAATATCACAAATGATGTGATTCATGTGATTCATTTCCTCTATTTTTGGAGTAGGTAGGAAATTATTTATCATAGAAAGATTATTATATGCCAATTTGAGGTTGCATTTAAGGTAAAAATCAGTTTTATATTTTGCATTTTTCATTGTAACATTACAACCACATTTCCTTGGTGCAATTTATTTTAAGATTGATGTTTTCATATTTAACTATTACATTGTCTCTTTCTTCTATGCGAGAGGAATTGAAGCTGGAAGTTGATGAAGTTAGGACCTATCTATTCAAATAGATAGTGTCCTAGTCTTAAAGGGTAAATAACTAATTTAACAAGACTTCCGCTAAGCAAGAATGGGCTCATTCAAGTAGATGAAATTTCTTTTATGTCTATCTCTAATATATTGGTAAATTTTAATGGTTTGTTTGTTTGTTGCATTTTAGAACATTTTGTCAATTTTGAAATTTTGGGTTTATTTTGTTTAAAAATTGTGTTAGTCCCTTGAATGCTTCTAGTTCTCATTTGATGTTTGACTAAACCCTTTGTTGTGGCATGATTGGTTTCATTTGATTTCCATTGAGTCAAGGGTTTGGGTTAAAGTTAAAGACCTTTGTTGAGTAAAAAAAACTTGTTTTCGTATTTTGGTCATGTTTATTTGACAAACATATGGTATTAGTCATAATATATGGTTTTGGTTAGTCTCTGGGAACTCAATGTGTTTTCCATAATTATTATTATTATCTTTATATATATTTGATGGTTCAAGGAAATAGTTTTTTTATTTCCTTTCACTTTGTGGCATGACTTAAGCATCTTCACCTTTCAGGATCTACTATGTTTATTTATATTTTATTTGAAAAGACTTATTGGTTATTTAGACAGAGAAATGAGCTCTACTTAGCTAAGCAAAGAGACAAATGTTCTATGCACTAGGTTCCTATGTGTTCATCATAAGAGACCGATTAGCATGAGACCGACATTTCTCCAATGCAATTATACTTTTGACACCAAGACTAAAAGAGCATTTCATGTAGCCAATATGGAGGATGAGAGAATTTGTATTGCACTATCGTTCTTGAAATCAAAGTTGAAGAACAAGCTTGATAAACAAGATTGAAAAAAAATCATTACATAGTTTCTGCTAATAATGCACATGTTATGGAGAGGTTCATGTAACTAAGAAAGAGGTATGCTTATTGGTGCTTGTATCACATGGAAAAATTATATTTCTATATAATTCTGGATCATTTGAATTTCTTCATTACTTTTCTACAACTCAATTTTGGGAGTTAGTGTGTAGTAGAATCAAGTGACAGACATAGCATGTGCTACCCTTAATGGGCTTAAAATGGGTGATAGGACTTTGATTGTGCATCGTATTACTGTCAGGTATAGATATACATGATGAAATATGTTGGTTTTTCATAAGAGATGATATTGTATATGAATATTTATTATTACAATGATGAATATTCCATATATATAGAACATAGGGTGACCATACATGAAAGGATGCATCCCTTGGATAATAAATATATATGGAGCACTCATCATAAATAATTATTTATGATATATATTTATACCTTATATAAATATATTATTACATTAATAATATTGTTTAATAATTAATAATCATATTATTAATTATTAATCTGGGAGAATGTCTTCTTGATGTTTTCCAAACATCAACACTCCCTCTCAACGAGGGAGACATTCTGCACCTCAAGCACCTCCAGTCCATAAGATTACGCCTGGGCCATTGTCCTCAGTCAAATCAACATGACCACTCTGGAGAATGTATGCCCGATGCTTCTAAATTCAACACTCCCTCTCAACAAGGGAGACATTCTACATTATGCCAAGATTACCTATGAATGTTACTTATGGGTAGTTCTCAAATAGCTTCAACATGTCACCATGAAATTCATTACTTCACAATACATTTGTACCTCGTCATGTGTACCTTCGGTCTCAGTGCCAACCATTTTTCATGATGGATGAGATCCCCCTGTCTCAGTGCTAGCCCCTTTTCATGTTGGATGAGAACACTCAGTGCCAACCCTTTTTCATGATGGATGAGTTCCACCTCTCTCAGTGCCAGCCCTTTTTCATGCTGGATGAGAACACTCAGTGCCAACCCTTTTTCATGATGGATGAGTCCCACTTGTCTCAGTGCTAGCTATTTTTCATGTTGGATGAGAACACTCAGTTCCAACCCTTTTCATGTTGGATAAGTTCCACTTGTCTTAGTTCCAACCCTTTTTCATGCTGGATGAGAACACTTAGTGTGAGCCCTTTTTCATGCTGTATGAGTTCCACCTGTCTCAGTGCCATCCCTTTTTCATGTTGGATGAGAACACTCAATGCTAACCCTTTTTCATTCTATATGAATTCCACCTATCTCAGTGTCAGCCCTTTTTCATGATGTATGAGAACACTCCCTCTGAAGAGGGACCATGCCAAGTCTGTCCTTGAAGTACTCAAACTTTGTCCTCGATAGTGTCTTGGTCAAGACATCTGCAACCTGCTCCTTGGTAGTCATGTATTAGAGCCGCACTTCTCCCTTCTGTGACTCTGTGACAATATTTCCATTTTCCAAATAACACAACATCATGGTAACCACCACATCAACACATTGACACAAGCTTCATGTGGTCTCAACTACAGAGGGTTTTTCACTGCTTCTTGTCTCGGATCAAGTCCTGCAAGAAACTTCTGAAGCCACACTGCTTCATGGCTTACAATATTGGATTTTATATACTTTTCCTCTACTATAATGACTCTCTCTTAGATCATGCCCACTTTGAGTCTGCATGCTCCCTATGAAGCTTAACTCCCTGTGAGGCTATATAGTCTTCGGATTCATCTTCTCCCTTTGCATGTGATGACCTCATCTTCTTCTTGCAACTGTCATTATGGATCCTTCTAAGAGATATTACCTGTGACCTGCCCAAAACAAGAAATAAGAACAACAAAAAACATCTCTTTAGTAAACTCTAGAACATCACTAAGTAATTACACTCAGAAAATTTCAACTACTTAGAAACTTTGGTCTCTTCCTTAGATCACTTCCCACGTGTGAGAGAGAAAAAATATGTGTGTCTATTGTTGTGTCTTTCAAGTATCTTTTTATAGTAATATTAAATTGATCCAAAGAGACACATCTTTTAGAAAATTAAATTTAAATTTAAATTTATTTCTTATAAATAGTTGGAGAATACCTCAAAGATTAACACTAATTTGGTTATAATCCATCCACATAGTATTTAACTTTGTTAAATTTTTCCTCCATAATTCATGTGATTCTTTGCATAAATTAAGGTAGAATTAAATAAGCAGTACATTCTTCATATTAAGATAATTAGACATTTTTACTAGAAATTACTGCCCACCATAATTTTTGGAATTCTAATTAGATATTTTTACTATAAATTGTTTCCCACCATAATTTATGGAATTATTTCTATAATTTAGGTAGGAGTGAAAAATAAATATGTTGTACATAGAGATTGTAACAACACCATAAATTTAACACTCCCGACATTTTACTCTACTCTCATTTTCCTGGGCCCTCTCGTGAAGGAGTCAAGCCCAGTCAAGCCCTCCCGTGAAGGAGTCAAGCCCAGTTGGGCTCTGATACCATGTTGGTTTTTCATAAGAGATGATATTGTATATGAATATTTATTATTACAATGATGAGTGTTCCATATATAGAACATATGGTGACCATCCATGAAAGGATGCATCCCTTGAATAATAAATATATATGGAACACTCATCATAAATAATTATTTATGATATATATTTATACCTTATATAAATATATTATTACATTAATAATATAGTTTAATAATTAATAATCATTTTATTGATTATTAATATGGGATAATGTATTCCCGATGTTGTCCAAACATCAACATAATAGTCATTACTTAATATACATATCTTATTGTTCATGCTGAATTATGGCAGTCTAACTGAGACTATCTCTTTTTATAAGGCCTAATATATGCCAAACATTTATTATAGCGTTATGTGTCCCTTTACTTTTATATAAGACAATAAAAATATAAGGGAAAAAAGAGGCCTCTCTTCCTTGGAAATGGGTCTTTTTTTAGTGCAAATGGATGATTAGAGAGGAATTCATGCATGGAATGTGACCTATCAATATTCTTATACTTTTGGATTTATTGATGGATATAATTGTGTGCACTCCTATTTAAGAACATCCTATGATGAACTTATTTGAAGGGTCCTTTAATAATCGATGAATCAATAATAAAGAATCCATAATAGAAGTTGTTGAGAAAAAATTAATATATCCTAAGCTTGACATAAGTGGTGGTCACGATCAACACATATGAACTTTGTGGTGAAATATCATCAAAACTAATAGAGGGATATGAAAGAGTGTACAATGAGAACCTTAAAAAACATAACCCCTAATGCTTGCAACATTTTCTAGAGGATGGACAAATTTTGTTTATTTTTCCAAAAATGTAAAATGAGTATATTACAGTTTAAAGAATGCATTTTCCTATTATTATATATGGTTTTATACTTTTTCAAAATAATCGCCAAGACTTATAATTTAGTGAAATATTCGCCAAGATTTTACAAGAGTTAATAATTCAGTAAAAAAATTGCCAAGATTTTAAAAGATTATATAATTGACTAAAAGGTTTTCCAAATAATTATATATACATATTATATTATTGAGAAAATAGCCTTTTATTTTTCCTATGTATCATGGGGATTTTCCCATTTATTATACATATAAATTTAGAGGGGTTCTTAAAATCACCCCTGGGTTCTATGGCTATGAGAGCATGTGGATCTCCCTCAAATTGGGGTCTCGTCCTTCTAGGATCGACAAGATCACATGCAGGATAACCAAATTTCGATAGGATGGATTGTTCCCATTTAGGTCTTGGTTCTAGATCGAGACATGAATTCTCATGTACTTCCTAGTATGATATAGAAATCATATATGAAATATGATTTGAATGGAAAGATGAAACATCTTTTAAATATGCTTAAAAAATAAGTCGAGAAGCTTGTTCTTCTAGTGGATTTTTTGTTGGATTTTTCTCATCAATCTCCATCATGCATTCTTTATAACCTTCCTTTGTCCCGAATATGACCTCCAATTTGGTCCATACTTCATTTGGAGTTGAGAGTGATACAACATGGGATTGTATTTAAGGAGAAATAGACATGTAGATAAGTCTGAAAGCCATATCTTGTCTAAAGAGAAAATTATTTTTCTCATTGGTAGAACCAATATCTTCTTATGTTTCCATGGTTATTTGATATAATCCTCTACTTCTAAGAAGATGAATAATATTTGGCTTCCAATCGAAGTAATTGTATGGCGTAAGAAATGATGACAATGAAAGTAATTCTATTCTTTTTACTTATTCAATATTTTGTAACTACAAATGAGTACGTGTGCCCCTTCTTCCTAGCAAATTGTGGGCTCTGATACTATGTAGAATTGGAGTGAAACCTGGATAGAGACTCTATCTAGTAGTAATTCACACAAATCTTGTAATACACACACACAGAATTGTATTAACCATTATTCCAAACTAATCCACACTCAAAGAGTGAGTAATTTACAATAGATATAAGCTACATGAGAAAAATAATGCACCATAGTAGTGATCTAGAGATATTTTGACAGACACCAAAAAAAAATGGAGTAAACTGCCACCTAGTCCTAGTTAATTGGCCATGTAGTCATTAGTTAACTGGATAACACAAGTGGAGTGAGGGGAATATCATGCATGCACATGTGTGGTTCCTTCCTGGTGATGACCCCAAGGTAAGTGCGCCCTCTTGGTGATGATCCTGTGTAACACACTGAATCCCTTAAGTACCCTTTTTAGGGATGGGGTATTAAAAAAAAAGAAAATTCCTCAATCGTCTTGAAGCCTCTTCTCAAGGGTACCATCATATTTTGTTCATCAAGATATTTACAACGACTTTCATCATGCTCAAAACCAAGATCTAGATCAAAATTTATGGCCTTTCAAATTTCTCGGGCATCATTGGTCTAGTGCCAACTCATTTGCACGTGGCATCCATGTGGATGCCTATCCTAAGTGTCAATCAATATGGCACATTCGTGGCTCCAATGTAGCACAGTCGTGGCTCCAACGTGGTGTTGTACACACGGTTCTATGAACCCTAGTTCCAATCCCACGAAAACTCTAGTCGTCGTCGTCGGTATTTTATTTCCATGGGTTACAAAGACCCAACCAAAAGTTCTAATAATGATTAGTCGGGCTTATTCTAGATCTGACGGTCCTCACACTGCTCATCCAACGACTCTAATTGAGTTGGATATTCTAAAGGACACGATGCTTAATGCCCATTTTTCCATTCTTTTTTGCTCCAATGACATTATGCCTAGATCAATGAACCATATTCACTGGCCCTCGGATCCAATGATCCTCATAACAGTGTCGATGCCTCCATCTTCGTCGACATTCTTAGCCAACAAATATCCTTTCCAACCCTTCCATCTATGAAAAATGGTCCAGATAAGCCTTCCCTTATATATGATGGTTGGCAATTGCAAACGACCATCCAATGGTCTAGACCCAATAGGGCCCACCCTTAACCTTATGAAGAACCAGGTGTTGACACTTTTTGTCCTCCATATGCACTGGCATGTGACGTCACTCATGACATATTCATCCATTCTATAACCTATAAATGGTTCTTTGGAAATATACGATGGATATTAACTCTGAACCACCACTGATCAATGACTCTCAATACATCACCTATGCCTTTTTCATTGTCGACATTCTTGACCACCACATAGCCTTGTCGACCTTTCAAACTTTGACGAATGACCTAGATTTTCTCATATTTTCACCTACATGTGCCAAATCCTCTTGACACATGGCGTCATATCTACATGACATCTGCCACCATATCCACCTAACATGTGGCATCCATATTTCCCACAGAATATCACCTACATGTGCCAAATCACTATGCCACATGGCACCTTCTATGCTCGACATGTGGCAGTATCCACATCATCCTCTTGAGCCCTTATTTAAATAAAAAATTTAAGTCCCTTATCGCCCAATGGGGTCCATGCTCATCCCATCGTCCAATCGACTATCACCATGTGTCATGCTAAGGGACTTGTAAGTTTTCACATTGGTATTACTCGTCATCATGAAATCATCGTACTCCTTTATTTCCCTTCGGGGAGGATCATATATCCAGCGAATGAGGTCTCCCCTCGTACTCTACCTAATATATGGTCAAAATCACCCTTCGGAGCCTTACCATTAGAGTGCCTACACCTACATGTCCTAGGTTAATCCAAGTACCAAACTCCGATGAAAAGCACTACTCTGGATATGATGTTTCATATCCTTTCCTATAGAGACTCCAATAGATCTAATGGCTTGGGTTAGTTCTTGGAGCTCTATCATCGGAGTCCCTCATCAACCCCACGCAAAAGCATTCCAAAAACCTAATATTTGATCAACGGTGGATATATCTCCACCCATGGATCCTACGCTCGATAATTTCAGTTCCCATTCAAAGGTTTGAGCTCGACAGGGACCCACTCTGAATTCCTTCGACCAAATACAGGCTACCACGTAATACCCTCTAGTGCATAGAAATTCCCTATCAGCAAGACGTCACCTTCCCTCTTAACCTCACTTAGACGATACCCTACAGAGATATACGACCGAGAATTGATCTCACCTTATTTTGATTAATGGTCCAGATTGTACCTCAAGCCTTTCTCATCGAAGTGACTTAACGTAGGACACTCCAATCACTGACTCTAATGGTTCCTTCAAGATCAACAGTCAATATCTAACGTCTGTATATTTTACGGTCTATATCACCACCGACGCCCTAAAGTTTTCATAGCCTTCCATAACCACTCCTACTTCATCAACCATTCATCTAGTGACACTTGTCACTCCTAATGACATGCAAGTTGCTATGTTGGCACACCACATTGTTAGGGAAACATCTTCTCTTTCTTCGTTCTTATATGGTAAGGCATGGATCTTAGGGCTAGAACCCTTCCCTCACACACAACATCAACAACCAAAATTCTTTATGGTGCACACTCTAAGAGATTAATGGCTCACTTTAACTCGAAGTCACCCCCATTGGAGTCCCTTTTGACCTCACACTTTGATAGAATCCCATTTCTCATCTATGGTCCATCATTTTCTTGGACATCTCGTCAGAGGATCTAATGACTCCTATTGACTCGAGGTACATCCTCTCCAGGAATCATATCCTTGTCCAAATAAGGGTCAGGATCTATCCACTAAGACAAATCAACAGTTGCATTGTATCCCAACTCACACACATGATTTCTTCATGTTTACAGCCTGAAAATTGGGCTTATCCATTCAAGGGAAACTTCTAAATATTTTCCAAGGTTTTTACTAATCCTTCTTGGCCTTCACCTTACTTAGGAAACTACTACGATGTTGTTCTCCTTCCTCGAATGAATATTTACATCCCAGAACCCTTAAACTTCCACACAAGAGGTTTATGCAGGGCTTAAGGTTCTTATTCCATTTACAGTGAGCACATAGCCTATTATTTTGAACTCTTATGAATATTTTATTCCCCATAACCATTCGTGTTAAGGAGAGTGGAATCAACACGAGGTTTATCGACCTTCATTGGTCTTCAACATCCCATTATTGTAGTATTCCATTTATCTTAAATATTGGTATCCAACTCTTCATTTATGTACTTTTATTTTCTTCACAGACATCAGGCTACTGCAGAGGCTCTTTTGCACACACAGGAAGCTCAAATATACAGTTCCAAAATTGTTCAAATATGAGGAATCACGTTAAACACAGTCATTCAAATGAAAGAACTTACTAAGGAACCAACATTAGTTTGATTAATTTCAAGCATGCACAGATATATCACATTCACAAGAATCCATCCAATTTCCCTACTCAATACACGGGGCTTAAGGAATAACTATCTATTACAAGATGTAGCCAGCCAACTAAATTTGGGTGATTTCCTTTCCACCTAACCATAGGCTTTGCAAGCTCAATCACTTCAGCAGCAGGCCACCCCCGTGCTAAGCCATGGTACCACCAAGGAGTTCTATATGCTCACCTCTCCTAGCTCGGGCCTCTTTGAGGTTTATCAGAGGAATCTCCAGCATTAATCTTGTGGCCTCTTAGCTCAGGGTGGGTTCTTGGTTTTTAAAACCAGTCATGTGAGAAGTCCCTCCCTTTTGAGACCCTTTTCCTCCTTTTTTGTGCATATTTTATCCCCCGAAGGTTCTCGACTTGTCCCCCTTCCTTATATCAGAAGGAACCCATGGGTCAATCGTGGGAACTCATGAGTTATTTTCTTGCATTCCTCTGGCTAAAAACTTATGTCACCTCAAGAAGGCCCCCCCATACTTCCATTCATTGAGAGTGGTTGGACGTTGTTCAACCACCAATCCTCCCTTATTAATTGATTTTGCCTTAAAATCATAGTGAAGGGAAGTGACTGAATATTTCCAAATTAATTATTCAACAAGGAGGCTTGGGTTATTTTAGTCTAATAGAATATCCTCTTATTTCTCTAGTGGTATCATGGCCCGTACTCAAGGTTTCACCCCACAATAATCTATTGGCATAGCTAATAATGAAAAATACATCTACAATGTTTATATTCCACTGCATGGAAATCATCAATTATGATTAATTACAAGTTGGGGAGATAGCGGGGGTGTTACATCCCGAGGTGAGCATGAAAATCTTGGTGATAATACTGAGGTTTTCATGCAAGACTCTACTCCATTAGTCTAACTAAAGTGCAACTGAGTAATGATTGAAGAGGATGTGGCACCCTCATATTGGGGAGAGTATTATCATCTAGGGGATAATATCTCTAACCAAGAGAACCCTCAACATAGACTATTAAACTTAGAAAAATAAATATTAGGTGGGTGTGTAATATCTCCAACATGTACTATCCAAAAACTAATCTCCCATATTGAGCTTAATATTATGGCACTTCCTAGAAAAATTTACGGTAGCTCCATCTACAATCATTACTTGAAACTTTGGTGTTGGAAATACAAAGCAATTGATATATTTTTCTATTTGTAATTGATTAAGTTATGGGTACTACTAGAATAAATCAACATTGTCATTTATTTATTTTCAATGTATCCTTGTATCTTGAGGGTTTTTGGAGTATTGATACTGTCCAATGCATGAAAATATATCATTGGAGTAGTCTCTTCCTGATATAGATATTGTGATGGATCCAATTCTTGATCTTATTCTTCTTCTTCATGGTCTATGTATAAAATTTATTCTCACCACATTTATGCCCCTTACTGTACTTGTTATCACAATTGAAACATAGTCCCTTTTCTCTTATCTCATCCATTCGTTGAGGTTTAAACCTTTTCAGTTGAGGTATGGTTGTCTTATGAACCCCAAAATGATATTTGCTTCATGTGTATTCTCCAATGGTATACTTGTGTGTAGACTTATTCTTGGATTGAATATGATGGGCAAATTGCATAGATTCCATAATATTTCTAGGATGTTTTATGAAAATCTCATGTTTAATTTCTTCTTTTAATCCACCGATGTAAGATTCCAACAAATTTTCATCACTTATGTCATCCACCCTTGTGGCCAATACCTGAAATTATGAATTATAATCTTCAATATCACCTAAGTGGTTGATTCTTGTCAACTGACTGAAGTAGTCATGTTCTCAAACTCTCTCGTATTGTTCTTCTAAGTCTCTTGTAAATAAACCCCAAGTATAATGATAAGAGGGGGGCTTCCTTTTAACTACCCATTGATATGGTTATATCTCAAAGTTCAAAGTTTCTATGTGAATCCTTTGCTTATCATCCATAATATTATGCAGTTCAAAATATTGATCTATTTGGTTTACCCACGTGAAGACCTTTTCTCCATAAAACTTATTTAATTCAACCTTGGGAAGGTTCACTCCTTTTGGATACCATCCATAAGTAACTCCACTATTGGAGTTAAATCCCCACTGGAAAATTTTTATTATTGGAAATTTGTTCAACCTGAATACTACCCTTATTTTCATGAGTCCCTTCCGACACCTTATCAATTTTAGGGAACCTCCCTTTTAAGGCTTCTAAAATATTATTTTCCATTTGCTCCAAATTCTCATCCATTTTATATTCCAACTCACTACAATGAGAACACCTTTTAGAAGAGGTTTTTACGGAACCCCCCTGAAACATCTACCCCTTCTATGTTTATAGCGAAGGTGAGCGACCAGAGGTTTTTGGAAGGTTTTTTTACCGATATTCCTTTAAGGTACACACACACCAATGTGCACCTAAAACATAACGCATCGTTGCTTAAATGTTTAAACACACCATCATACATTATAACAAAAATAACAAGCATCGATCAAAGTGCATCAATGTTGTTGAATATTATGACCTGGTGCATATAATTATCGTTAGGCACACTGTGGTAGAGTAAATAAAAAATTATTTATGAAACCAATTTTCATTGTGACACCCCATCTCATGCTTCCAAAATATCAAACAAGCATCGATCTTTACTCTCATTTCAAAAACGCCATGTTTCCTGTGCTCTTTAGCGAATTGAATAGCTCCACTGATAGATTGCACACATTTCCAAATTTTGGAAACTACCACAAATTTTAGTTTCCTCTCAATGGTGGAACAATGCCTCCTCGAGACATAAGAGTCCAAGAAAAAAATTTATTACCTTTGCATTTGCATTTTCATCAAATTAAATTTGAATTTAGTTTGAAATTCGACCCTTTTTTCAATTGTTTTCCCAATTCCATGGTGTGTGCATGTACGTTTCAGCTCACCTCGATGTGGTGCATCCTATGCTAAATTCATAGTACGCATCACAACTGGTGCATCTAATCTAATTGTACTAGTTAATTGATGTGTCTAATATAATTTTACTTAATCGATGCATCATTTCAAATTCCCCACACCCGGTGTGTTAGAAAAGACAACGACCAATAAACAACACGTTTATGCTTTTTGAACACATAAGCACCAGTGCATTACATCTAACTAAGTGCACCGCTAATTTTACGACTCATAAAATATAACTCAATGGTGCAACAATTTTAAACAAATGCAATGGTATTATTAATAGAACCACACTGGGATAGATATTGATGTACTTGGCATAGCGGGGCATTTCATTTGATGCACTAGGAAATATATTGACTGAATAAATGTAGATCAATAGAAAGGAATAAATGCTAACTAGTGGCATGGAATAACAACAGAGAACTAGCAGGCAATGAATGTTATGCAACAAAAATTCACCGATTACTTGTTGGTTTTTTCCAACATGGAAAAATGGAAAACCATAAATGATTTATGATTTTGTTATGCCTATTTATTATGTGCTAGGGTTGGAGGAAAATAGAATGTAATTTTTAACTTAAGGTTAGTCTATCAAAATTTCTCCATAATCCTTATGCTATTGTTGAACACTCATGTTGAGAGCATAGAGACTCTATATTGCAACCATTTAATTGTTCAATAATACATTGAGTGTGCTTTATAGTGTAGGTTTTTTCTTCCAAGAGGGTTTTTCCAAGAAATCGTGTTATTAATGGTTTTTATTTATTTCATTTGTTTGCAACTATTTTGTTATGAGTTTCTACACATTCTTCTCTCGTGGATTAGTGTAAGAAGCATATTCTACACCTTTTCCTCCTTTCACTGGAAGTCTATGGGATGATATGTGATAGATCGTTCTCACTATCAAACCATCAAAAAATACTTTGATTTTTAACCTACTTTAATCCAGTCATTACTTCTAATTGAGCTAAGGGTTTCCTTGGAGTTTTCTCGTTGTTTTGAGTTGGCCTCACCGCTTCATTTTCATTTTTGGTTGAGAGCAAGTTATTTCTCTATTGAAGCATCCCTAAGTGTAATTCAAAATAAATACACAAACAATACTACAACTAGAAAAGTAAACCTCAAAGTAGACATGCCTAAAGTAAAAATAAAGAACATAAAATTAAAATTAAAGTAGGCACCATACACCAATCATAAAAACTTCATCAACATATTTATATTAAATTTTAAATGGAAATTTATAGTCTTCAAGCCTCAAGGTACTTCACTATTTTTTAAATTATGCCCTCTGGTCTAAATTTCAAATGGGATTTTACAAAATCAAAAAAACCATAAAAATAAATTTATCAAAAATATCTTTACTGCACTTAGTTTCTGGCAACTATATTATTCAATCCTCTTTTGCAATAAATTCATCAAAAACCTCTTGATTGTTCTTAGTTTATGGCAACTAGATTCTTCAATCCTCTTCTACAAGTTATATTATTCTCCTACTTCTTTTTATATTTTTCTACACCTATTCCACTAATCTTATTCATTGTTCATTCTCCTCTTGTTTCATACACCACTCTCTTCCTCTCCTTTCTTCAACAACAAAAAATAAAAAAAATATGTGAGCCTCCCCATAATTCTTTCTTTACTCATACAATCATGTTTCATAAATGAAATTAGGGCGAGCTCTCTTGAAATGAAGCCACCCAACCCAATCCATCTAGCAAGGTACAAATCTCTTAATTTTTTTCATTTAATTGACATCGACCTCATTAAATTTGGGGGATGGAGTAAGATCGTTCAATTTTCATAGGTTTCTACTCCAAATTTCATGTGAAACAACCAACAAAATTGAATATTGTTGGATGATGGCAGAATATTGACGATTTTGTGGAATTCGCAGAGGTCAACAGGGAGACAGACCCAAGGATGGCCTCCCTCCACAATTTGAGTGGACCATCGGATTATGTAGGCATGATCCAATGGTAGGGAGGGATTGTGGAGGCTCCCCATGGTTGGTGCTCCCTATACACCTAGTCCTATGCAATTGAGTGGGGGCATTGGACCGATAAGTCGAATCCAACGATAGAATTCATGTGCTCATGTGCCAAGTCTCCCTGGTAAAAAATAGAAGTGAGCTACTACTCACAAAATTGGTAAAATGATCAACAGAAAACTAGGCAATTAATTCCATGTTTTATTTGGTATCCAAGTGCCTTGATCCAATCCTTTATTCTTCCAATGATCTAAGTATTCCTTGTTAGTTTTCCTTCTTTTTCACCCTACAACGTTTTCATCTAGAATTTTTGCAATCTTCTCTTTCTCCCATTCAAGAATTTGTTCTCTCCAATCCATTACATAATCATCATTTTATTCATCCATCCACTCATGGTATTCATAAAAATCATCAATTTACATTGAATTTGGGCAACATATCCGATGAGCAGCACCAAAATATAAGCATTATCAAAATTAACCTTTTTTTCAAAAAATTTCAAGGAACAATATTTTTTATCTTTAATTTATTATAATTGCCCCAGTATCTATTCCCATATTCACTAAATCTATATCTCCTTATTCAAACCTTTTGATTTTTCGTTTTGTATCATCTCTCTATTTATATTGCTTGCTACTCCTTTTTAACAGTTTATGTACCTTTTCATTAACTTCTTTCATGTGATCTGCAAAAGATTCACCATCTACTCTCCTTTGGATTCCATCTGGTAATGGTG